>JANIJG010007035.1:0-31613 GCA_024611175.1 Megaceryle torquata | reverse complement strand
CCCTTGTCCACTGATGCAGTCACTCTGTTGTAGAAAGCCACTAGGTTTGTCAGGCAGGATTTCCCCTTAGTGAAGCCTGAACTACCAGTGGTCCCTTAAAATTCAGGGGGAGAGAGGTGACCTCTACCATTAATGGAGAACACATCACATCAGCCAGCTGTTGTGCCTGCTCCCTGTGCACCTCACCAGGGCGTGAATCCCACTCCTTGCCCATGACACACCATGTCAGAAGGCAGCAGGGTGGGAAGTGGGACAATTCAAGGATAAGGAAAGGCTGACATGAGTGCTGTAGTTGGTTCCTCAAAAGCCATAGGTGATGTGCCCTTGATGGTTTAGCCACAAAAATGGTTGCACCAGGCCAAGTCAATGATGACTGTCTGCACAGCAACACAGAAAGAGCCTTCTGCCCTGTGACTGGGGACTGCAGGGTGGATGGCAGACTGCAGTGTGATGCACCTTACACCTGGGGAGTCAGATCCAGCAGCATCTCCTTTTGGCTGGAGAGAACTCCAGTTCTCAGTATGGGCACAACAGCGAGTTCATGGACAGCCTCTGTGAAGTCTAGGGACAAATTACCCTCCCAATCTGGCTATAAATTATCTATAAACAATTACCCAATATGTATGTCATTGTGTCTCTATGCAGATATATTTCTTCTGAAATGGGAGAGGCAGCCCAGTGCCAGTCTCTGCTCCCACATCAGCACCGGTAGCTCATGCTGCTATGTATGCACCTCCTCCAGTGCAGGTCATACTTTTTAATGAAGTTTTCCTTTGTGTGTATTTATGCTGGAAAATCAGGAATGCATCGTAACTTACTTTTCTGGTTATATACACCAGCATTTGGAGTTTCTATTAAAATCACTGCCTTCTACCAGTGTAAAAGACAACAAAACCAAACCCAAACCAAACAAAAACAAATCAAAAATATTATTATCTCCCATTCTTTGAGCCTTGTAGAGGGTTTGAATTGAAAACAAAATGTAAAATGATTCCCCCTTTCTGACATCTAAGTTTAACATTCAGTAAATAAGCAGCTTGTGTTGTCTCTAACCTGGAGCTGCCACAGTAATTAAACTGAAATTAGCCTCCTCACTGCTGCTCCATAGGACTGCAAGCACTGGTGGCTCCACCAGTCCAGTACTGGCAACTGCAGATCCACGTCCAGTTACAGCACAGCGCTGTTTTGTAGCTTTACTTTCCAACTAATGATAACTGAAGACTTAAACACTTCTCATACTACTATGAATTAAGCACATCTCCAATTTATTGGACATGACACAATGTAGCTAGACAACACCTTTACAAAAATACTTGAAAGCTGTTATTTCAGATGTACAAATATGCAAATTCCTCTTCATAAGAGGAAAATACAGAAATCTTATACAAGTCTCTTTTTTAAAAAAATAAAACCAATAGCAACAAACAGTAAATTATGTCCATCATGATCTTGAACGTTAAATACAGGGAAATACTAACATCTGTCCTTGTCTCAAAGGATCATCATGTCTCAAAAGATCATTTGGCTTTCTAAAGAATTTTCCATCGAGGATTACAAAGCCTGTACAAAGTGCTAATGCATTACACATCTAAGTAATCCTTGGGAAATAAAGTGTGTTGAAGGCAGGGGAGGGAGAGGAAAATAAATTTTACAAATACGGGAACTGGGACGTAGAGGACGTGTGAAATTCACACATTGCAAGAGATCATGCATTGCAGGAGTCCCCAGCCTGTTTTTTTCCCCTTAGGTTGTGCTTTTCTCTATCATGTAGTTTTTCTTAAAATTAAACATCTGTCTTCAGGGAAGGCTGTAAGGATATTTTATCTGAAAATCTTCCTAAAGTAATATTTTCAGAATTTCAGAGGCTTGGATTTTTCTTTTTCTTTAATGTCATGTTTATAACCTTGCTTTGTGAGCAGACAAGACAGCCACATGGCCTGCATTACAAAGCTTGGGTAGCAGTTTCTATCTCCCAGTAAAATCTAAGTGATGGCTGTAGCCATCACCATACACTGCCTGTAACAGCACAACCACTGCCCATGCTTTTCTGTAAAATTACTCTAAGAAGCGAATTGGCCAGTGCACAGTATGACTATATTGTGAACTAAGCTTTGGGATACAAAACTTCCAATTAAATTTTTAAGTGAAAAGCTTTGTCATCCTCAGCCTCCAAGCCATGATGTGCAGTGATGACAGTCCCAAAAGATGATATTCTCATCCGTTCTGCATAACACCACCATGATGGACCCCAATCTGACCGTGGAGCCACGACAGCCATGCCCCGACTCCTTGGACATTTCCAGTCACATGAAACTGTATCAGATTCTGCTGTCACATTTCTTCAATAGTGTATAATTTTTGACAAGTGTGTCGCACTTTGTCTATAAAAAAATATGCTTACACGGACCAGCAAAATCCACATTTTACTGTTACAGTTGTTGCTGGGATGTGGGAAAAATAGTTGGGAGCATATTAAATCACTCTACGGACATCTTTGTAAGAATTCTGAAAGGGAGTAGCACATTTCAGACAAAAACATCTCCAAGCATTTCTAACAAAAGGAGGGTTCCTACTTGCAACAGACTGACACTCTCTAGTTGAACATTTCAGTTCCATACCTGTGCCTGCATCTGCGTGCTCTCAAACTACGTATTTCAACTCTGCACGTCCAGTGCTCCTTAGCTGTCAGAAGAACTGTGTGAAACATTTATTCATAATGATGAATTTAACTTTACATTTAGATACGTTTGGCAATAGCTGCAATCAAATAATAAAATAGATTTAAATAGATGTGTCCATTTTGGTGAATTTTATAATGTTTGTGGTTTTATTGTTGTCAAAGATTATATGAAACTCCTTAAGGATTCCTTTTTTTGAAGACAAATTAGAGATCCTGTTAAAATTTAGTATACCCTCAGCCTTATTGAGGTATTATATACTATAAGCATATAGTCCTTTGAAACCACATTTACTTTTAAAACTGCACAGACTGCAGATTTCTGGGTGCTTCTCTTTCAAATACTCTTTGTAAAAGCACTTAAACACCTTTTTAAATGGACACTGCCACATATATGTCTGCTTGGTCCTCTCCTTATTCACACTCCATATAGCCACAATGGACCTGCTGGAATAAATGATTTTTTGAACAGCCCTATGATGAGAACACTGTTCTTAACTGGATGTATCACAGATTAGAGTCTTACACTGGACATAAACCCACAAGACAGGGTATGGAGTATAAAAGCATTACTCTTATTCTTATCTGGTATATGAAAAATAGGCATATGTGGAAATTGTACATCCAAGATGGAATAAGCAACTTACGGTGATGTCCATTTAAATCTCACCTGTATAACACAAACATCTCTGTCCTCGTCTGCCCATTTATTTCTGACTCGATGCAAAGATATTTATTATGCCCACTAGAGGCTTTTCATGCAATGCAGCCCCTTGTTTGAAAGTATGCAGCTGTAGAATTCACTGATGCAGAGTTCTGGATTCCTGACAATTATGTGTTTCTTTTTCCTCAACATAGCAAAAAGAGATTTTTGTACTAAACTGGATGGGTGGATAGATATTTAAACTGGGCTGTGGGAAAATGCAACAGACTTTCTGTGAGAACTTACTTGCTGATATGCCTGAATGCTAAATTGGTGGAACTATTGTACCTGTAGAGGTGAAAGGGTAATTTAGCTTTCATGGTCAGAAAAACATGATCTATGACTTCTGATGGTATTTTTACAATGAGCACAACTCACACTGGCAAGACACTGAAATGCTGCCAGTTTTAAATAATAAACTAGAATTAAATGAAAGCTCACCACTCCTTGATATCCTTTATATTCTTTAAATACCTGGTACACTCTGGGCCCAACCCAGGAAAAAAAGCCTGAATGTGAGTGAAAAAATGCATGAAGGAAGAAGTGCTGCTCATGTGCTTGAAGTTATGCAACTGCTGTGTTACTTCCAACAGCGCTGAAGGATTATTTTCTGAGGATTATCTTCTCTTTAAGGTAAACAACCACCTAAATTTTCACTTAGTTATTATTACCCATGCAGTCACCTTTTACTGCATGTTTCTGTCCAAGCATCTAAAAAGCTACAGAACCATTTCACATACAAATAATGTCAATCTAATAAATTCATAGCATTCATTGAAAAAAAAAACCTCATAAATTTTAAGATTAAAAAAAGCCCACTTAAAATATTACTTTTTTTTTTCCCTTTTCATCTTCCAAGGGGGAAAGAGAACTAAATGAAAAACAAACCCTCTGTTAAAGTCAGGTCATCATGACACAAAGCAGTACAAACCAATAAATCCAGCAATGCTGACAGCCTAGCCTGGCAGTATACACACAGGCTTTTTGAGCCATGGAAATCTGGGAGGGCTTTGGATATTGGCTCTGTGGCTGCAGGCTGACTTATCGGAAGGAAGGAAAGAAAGGTCAGCTTGCCACAAAAGGCACATCAGGCAAGAAGCATGTACTTGGAGTTGCACTGCTGCAAGGGCAGAGTGCAACATCATCCTCTCCTGCTTTGGGGATAAACTAACCTTCAGGTAGGAGAGTAGGGGAAGGAAGGATCCCTACAGATACTACTGCTCATACTACCAATTTGTCACTAATAACTGAAATGAGTATTTGGTTTAGATAGGAACACGGGAAAGCAGCTGACCTTCCCAATAAAGATAATTAAGAAAGACATACTACTGTACTTTAAAAAAATTAAAAAATTAAAGAAGATACTAATAAAGCATTAACTGGTCAGAAAAAACAAACTGAACTCTCAGCTTCTCTACTGCAGGTATAACACAAGAAAACATAACTGCAGCACAGCTGGAGTTCAGAAACACCTAAGCTTTGGTTTATTATGCAGACATATAACCAGAAAATTGACTTAAAGTTTCTCAGACTACATTTCCCTCCATCATGGGCTAGGTGTTAATGGACTTCCATTCCCCCTTCCCTAAAAGATGGTAAAACTAGTGATCCAGCTAAGATCTTTGAAAACATGAGCCAAATATATTTCTTTGAGCACAGTGGTTATAACTGCAAAGCAACTTGATGTGAAAGAGCAGGACAGTTTACCAGGGCTGGAGCTCTGCTCTTCACTGCACTGCATTGTCACAGCTCTCCAAACAGAGCCAGGCTGCCACAGCCAGGCACTTCAACCTCCAAAACAGTCTCGAAAAACTATAAATGTGATGCCTCTACAAAGCTGAATGACAACAGTAGGGATCACAGGAAGCAGCTGACTTTGTGGATTTGTTTGTTGGCTTCACTGAAATACTAGCAGCAGGCAATGCTTAAAGGCCTCGGGTCAAAAACACCTGATCTGTACAGAAAGGAGAGGCTTTGATTCAGGCATAGGTTGCACTACTTAGTCTAAGATGAAGAACTGATAGTGATAGCTCGGACAAAAAGTTATGTCTGAAAGCTGCAGAAGATCACAAGCTTTTTAATTAGTACGACAGATCTCATACCTTTATAATGTAATTGGGCACATGATAAATGTCAGGAAATTTTAAAAGTCCATTGGCCAAACCCTCTTATTTCAACGTAAAGATCCAGCATTGTTATAGCTTTTTCAATACACCGAGAAGCACTGCAAGATGTTTTGTTTAGACCTATTTGTAAAGGTCAGGTCAAAAAATATCTTAATGCTAAACAAATGTTGATGCAAATAAATACAGACAACTAAAGAAACCTCATAGTCTCTGAAGATCTCAGAGTACAAACTAGTTTGGTGATGGCTTTCTGGACATTGCCAGAATGGAAAAGTCACAGTACGTGAGATTTCTATAGGGAAGGAAGTAATTTTGTGTTTTGATTGGTGTTCATGGTGTCTGTGTAATCCAGAGCAAATGATGGTATCAAAACAGAGACTAAAGGCAATTTTATAAACTGAGATCAAAGCTGGAAGTTCTCAAAATAAAACCTTTTTTTTGAACTTCAGACCATCATGTAATGAACACAGGAATTTCACATTCATATAGCAGTCACATTTAACCAAACTTGTTCTGTCTTCTGTAATGCACTTACCATGATCATAAAGCTCTAGGAAATTTTTTTCTGAGACTTAGCAACCTTTATAAAATAAAATTTGACAATGTTTTTAACCTTTCTTAACTACTCCCAAAAGACATCTTTTTTTCCTTGTTGATTATGCCCTTGAGACAAACCTAGAGCATTTCAATCTGCCATACATATTTATGGGACACAGTGACATGGCAGCCACTTGGAACAAATTTTAGGGTTTGAGTAAAAGGCAGATGGAGACTGATCTGGAACCTTCTTAAGGCAAACATAATGCCTGCCTCATTTTCTAACTTCAGAATTAGGGTGTTGAGAAATAACTTTTATTATTTTATTCAGTGTGGGAAATTTCTGTTAACAGTATAATCTAAACAGTAACAGTCTGTTTATTCAATAGTAAATCATGTGGCAATGCTTAAATTCCCAAAGAATGCATGAAGATGTTGTTACACAAAAGTGGAATGGTTGAAATGGACTTTTTTTACCAACCTTCTCAATTAATTAATGCAAATATGAAGAAAAATAAAGAAAACAAAACTTCAAAATGTAGAAATAAAGGATTTTTGTGTTATTTATTAAAACATCATTATTTTAAGGATCACAGTTAAAAGTCAAACTGTACTGAATATGAAAGAAATTGTTTGTCTCTGGGCAGTTAAAAATTATGAACCCAGCCAACTAACACAGAAGTCTGCTTATAACATTTTATCCAGGGCTGTATCCTTGCACCAACTCTAATGGGTTTTGTACTTCTCTGTGGGACTCTTAAAAATGTTTTTTATCCCCAGTCATAATGTAGCTTCTTCTTGACTGGCTTTAGAAAATGATAAATAGTAAGGATACCTTTAGATCTACCTTTAGTTGTAAGTTGTCTACATTTTTTTTCAAGTAACATGATGTAATTTTTAACAACAAGCAACAACATTTGTAGTTTTAATGAAGGGCACCCTGATTTAATCAAGGATACTAGACTGATGTCTAATGAGCCTTTGCTCATATGACAAAGATATGTCCATACAGACACACATCATTAACAGTATGGTAACACACAGTGGATGCGTCCAACATATAATGGGGAAGAGCAAAAGCCAGCAAACACTCAAGTAAGACTCACCATTTCCTACATCATTAGACAATTTGTGTATCATTTTAGTGACTGGCTTTGTTCTTCTTGGGCTTTATCCGTTTCTCTGTTGTTTGAAAATCTCAAACATTTACTGCCTTAAATACATGAGATGCTTCAAAGCAACAGACACCACATTATAATTTTTCAGCCTTCTTGAATATATAAAGCTAATTTAGTCCAATTCCTCTTTTACCATTAACCCAATTATAATGGCATGCCTCTAAAATACAAAATATGTAGCTCCACTAAATAGTACTGAAATGAGCGTGATGTGTACAAAAATGTTTGTAGTCATATTTTCCATTACTTTCTGCATATAATCTCTCTCTAATTTTATGTTAATGGCTGTTTGAGCATTTAGCATTGGAATTCAAAATATTAGGATTATTAAGAGTTCTAGTCAGTGAAGAGATCTCTATTTAAAGTTTCTGAAATACAGAATTTTAAAGTTGATGAATTTTAGATAGCTAAATGATCTAGCTTTATTAAGTGCCAAACCTTTAAGGAAAATAACAAAAACCAAAGCTGAGTGGGTTTGCATACACATTACTGCTGGTGTAATATAAACTGAAATTTTCCTAAGCTTTCCCATTTTTGAAGAAGAACTGCACTGAATGATGCAGCAGACAGTACACTGAACTCAGAGTTTCAATGCAGTATGAGTACAGACACAAATATGAATGTATATTTTATAGCTAGCACTTTAGTTCCTCATGAAGGTATTACAGTGACTTCTACTTAATTCTGGACAGCTGATATTGAAGGGATATTTCTGTGAGGCAGATTAGTTTAAAAAAAAAGTGAAATATTCATAAGAACATGCGGGCTATATTTTAATTCCTCCAAAATCTTGTATTACACACGTGCCCACATGTATCCATGCACATGATGTACTGAAGTAGAAAGTTTACACCATGTCATATCAGAAATTTGAGAGCATGTAATATGTAAGAAAAAATGTATAAGATAACTGCTCTTAGAAATCTGAAAACTCTATTCATTGTCATTCTTATGCATATCTAAAAAGCAACCTAGCCAAGTTTACAAAACATTTCTTATGACTGTTGTGATTTTTGCAGTTAAGGAATCAGGAACTCACAATATGTACATCAAGCTTAAATGGCTTGTGTATGTTACAAGTATAAAGCAGTAGGCAGGGTAAGTATGACAAGTATACTGAAGTCCTGACATAGCAAAATCTTGACCAAAATAAAACAAAAAATGACCCATAAATCATCTCTATGATAAGAGAAAAGACATCTCACTTTTTGTGAAAGAGAAGAGGTTTCACCATCCCTGCCAGAATCTTGGGTAGCTGGGCAGCAATCACCTCTGACATCATCTCGGGAAATTCAACACTCAGTGCACGGGACTGGAGAAACGTGTTCAGACAGAAGAGATGGAGCTGTTTCACTAGCTGGATTTAGTAAAATACAAACACGACAAATCAGGCTAACAGTAATGCAGCCAGATAAACATGCTGCCAATAACTTATACATCCATCAGCTGACATCATTATATGTCATTCCTTGCATCAATAATGAAGGAACTTGTTATTCCCTAGTAAAAATCACAAATATAGCTAAATGACATGTCATATAACAACACTGCCTCATTAATATTATAAAGCAGTATCAAGCTCACTCATGACAAGCACCATGAGCAATGGCAGTTAGAAAACAAGTTTTCAATCTTTCATTTTATTCACACATTCAACACGCATCTTAATGCCTTGTTCACTATCTGCTATTGAAACATATAGCTCTGAGGGACAGCATTTACTAATTACTTGCAAGTTTTTCCATGGTTCTGATAATGACCTGGTCTGGATCTGCTGCAAACATTAAACTCCACAGGCCCTCCACTGTTGAAAGCAGTTGCTCAATATACATGGCTGCTTTACCAATTCTATTTTCCCTGAGAAGTTCTGATTTTATACAAGTTTTTCTTTAAGACTTGCGACCTTTATTTTGTCAGATATCATAGGATTTCTACTACCCTACGCTTTAATAGCACACAGTGTCTCCAGTGGGACACTCATCTTTTCCTTTTATCTTCTATCACTTTATCAGCCCAAGCTGATAGACCAAACATTACCCTAATCATCACTGGGTATTTTGCAGCAAGCCTCACTCACTCACTATCACTAAGACTATTTTACCTTAAGTATTTGAAATTAAGAGATTGACTTTACAGCCCAGTACTCAGAAAGTTTTCCTCTGCATACTGTGACACTCAGATTGCAAATTATTGCTCCAGGAAAGTGAGAAGTCATTTTATTCCAAACAAGACTGATCTAAACAGGTTCTTCGAGCACAGGGCTGCCATGAGTAGTATACTGGCCAGAACTTGTTTTTTTGCAAGTAGAAGGTGACTGACTGAACTCCAGGGAAGGGTTCAGCACTGTCAGTCCCAAGTGATAACTGTCTGACTTAAACTGTCTAACTACAGTTAAGCTCCATATCCTCCCTTCAGAATTTTCTATTGCTTACCTTCACCTTTACAGCTGCTTTTTGTACTTGACTCATTCTCCTTTTGCTTTTATCTCAGATGATGTAATAGCTAAATGGTGAATGTGATTTCTGTGGATGGCAGAAGCTGACGGCGAGGTTTGTGAACTGAATCAAAAGACTCCAGACCACCCGGTGAACCTCATAATTATTAATATCATTACCTCTATTAACTACCATAGATGGGGTCTTCAAAGGAGTGGTTTTTTCTCTCATCAGAAGGAGGAATTAGTGACAATGAAAGGTTCTAAATTAATAAATTAATTTATTCCCAAACAATTAAAATGCAGAGTTGCTGAGTGCAGATGAATACACACCTGCAAAGACCCCACCTTTCTCCAAACTCCCTGCAAACAACCAGCACTGACTCAAAAAAGCTCTTCCTAAATGACCTTTGTGCCACTTCCTCAGCGCTTGCTAAAACCATCAGGTATGGCTCTCTAACTTTGATTTTTTTGCCTCTCTTGCTGAGATACACAAGTCATTACAAAACAATATTCACGTGGGTAAAGCATTATATGAAATGTTATTCTTCAGTTTTAATGGATGATAAGCCAGTAGGATGCATGCTGGATCTCAGAGATCTGGAAAGAATTCAGCTGCATCTTTTAAGACACTTGGGAATCTCTACAATAGCACCACCAAAATTTTCAAAGATTACTCAATTCCTAAATATAGACAGATACTGAAAAAATGTCATAGAATGTGCATGTAAAGGTAGTTTAATTAGCATTGCAAAACCAGTCTTGTCATTCTCTTATTCTTAGTAGCCTGACTTTGCAACTTTAATTACCTATTCTTTGCATTATTTATTTTAATTTATTCATTTATTTTTATGAACACATATACACACACAGAGACATATATGTGACCCTCTACCAAAACCCATAACTGCACTAGTTACATTACTGAAATAATGAAACAAAATGGTATAATTCAAATGCATGTTTCTTAAATACTTAAATCTTGGATACCATATAATATATATACAGTATAGATTGATGCTGAATATATAGCTATCTATTCACACAAATATACACACTACAGGAAAAACATAGGGGTTTTTTCTTTTGTTATTTAGAATTGTTGACTAGCCAATTTCCATAAAATTACTTTCCAGAAATACTAGTTCCTTCTTACATAAAAAGCTAAACACATTAACAAGTAAACTTACATCATGCATGGAATCCATCAGCTTTGTAAGTTGATAGAAACGTTGAGAGTTGGCCACAACTCCTTTCTGACGCAAACCAATTGCCTTCACCAGTTCTCTAATGTAACTTGTTCTCATCTCATCAAATTGGCTTTGACTTCTTAGACCTTCCAAAGGAACTAAAAAGAAATTAATACTTGTGTTGAAATTTATTATGAAGGCAATGAGAGAAATTTAAAATACAGGAATAAATTATAGTATTTCACACTCTGCAGTGCAATTCATTATTATACGCCAGATACTTCTTCCCCTTCAACAGTTAATCTAGAAAAAGCAATGCAATTAGTTAAAAGGATATACCAGCAACAATCAGTCAATTCTGCTAATTGCTGATGTCTAGAAATAGCCATATGCTTCAGCTACACCTGTCTGCTGAAAAGAATATGGCCAAAAGAACCACTTCTGTCCTTGAGGAACGATGTTATGGACTGGTTCATGTTTACACTGCTAAGGGTTAGCCCTCGTCATAGCAAATTTATGTTAGAGAGATCTAGGTAGAGTCCTTCAAAATGGGCTCAAGGAATGAACTAACAACTCAAGTATTGTAGACAGTAAAGCACTGAGGGTTTAGGCCTCCTGTTTCGATCTCTCTCATTTAACAGAATAGATGTGCTGTCAGACAGTTAAATGTGAACAGCTTTGAAGAGACATTAGCAAGGAGGAGCAAATGGTTGAACTCACTCTTAATGGTCAGCCATGAGGACAAAAATGAGGACATAGAGTGAACACTGAGAAATTAACCTGTCAGTGACTGCTAGTGATAAGATCATAGTTGATCAGTGATGACAAGTGTTGGCAGAATTGTAAGGAAATAGTCATAACCTCTAGACTCTACTTTCCTTGACATAACAGTATGTAATGCACAAGTCTTATCATTTATATTGTCAAAGGCAACTGAGAAATGAAAAAACTTGAAGAAATGAAAGTCAAAAAAACATTCCCATCTGACAATCAAATCTCTGCTTTGCTATAATAATCATACCTTAAAACATGGTCTTGTTTCAGACATACTGTTTTTGAAAGAGCTGTTAAATCTCTTCCCCTTTCCTTTCTCTCTTGCCAAAGACATTTCATACTGCAACGTCACAATTAATATTTCATCTTCTGACAGCAAGCATGAGGGGAAGGATTTCACTATAGGCATTTCCACCTGGGCTAGTTACCACAGCTCCCTGCAGTTTTAGTGGGAAAAAATCAAGCAAGTCTTGGGCACGAGACATGTTCACTCTTTTAGAAGTGCCCTTTGAAAGAAATTAATTATTCTGTAGAGATGCTTATTTTTCTCCACAGACTCAAAAAGAATGCCATGTGGACTAGCTTACATAGTTAAATAAATTGCCAGATAGTTATCTAGGTATCTAGTACATCTTCAGTCTGGTATCAGACCATGGCTAACACCAGGCCACAACAGATTTCATTTTAATCTCTTAACAAAAAACAAACACCCCCCCCAAAAAAAAAAAAAAAAAAAAAAATTACAGCTTGGTTCATAATGACATTGACCTGTTCAATATGGTAACACATAACTTTAAGATGATTTGTAACTTTCTGGAATTAAAACAGGAAATATGTGTCTACTAACTTTCTGTTCACTGCACTGTATTGTTAGATATCTAGGAATGAACTTCTTAAAAGAGAAGCCACCCAAAAAAGGAGACAGCTGCACAAGAGTCAGACCTAAACCTATTCCCTGAAAGAGAATTAGGTCGCAAACCCTGCACTGAGAACAACACAGATGTCCTCTTAGAAATCATAAACACTGTTCTGCAATCAGTTGCCTAAGTCATGTCTGGTTCCTCAGAAAACCATAAGGGAAAAGAAGACACTTCAGGCAAATACATTAAAATTATGTTTCCCTCACCTTAAGCCTGGACTGAGCTGACGAGGCAGACATTCAAATCTCTACTCTACCTGATTTAGGCAGAAAAGAGGAAATAATCCCATTTGCTAAGGCTGTCTCTTGCTCAGTGTCCTCAGACAACTGAATGTCTAGGAGAAGGAGGGAGACATACAGAAAATAGCAAGCTTACTTTAAAGGCAAGTGTGTAAGCACTAAGCTAGGCTATGGACTGACTCCTAACTAAAACAGAATTCAAACAAAAACAAAAATAGAGAGTAGACATTGTGACTGTTGCCACAGAAAGTACATTTATAACACCATATCTAATAATAGTCCAGCTTTTAGGGATGTCATGTTAGTTTTCTTTTGACAGATGATGGAGATGAAATGCTGGATGAGGTAGGCTTTTGTTGTGACTCTGTATGGCTTTTCAAGTCCAGACAGACAAAGGAGGTATCTGAAAGTGTGCCTGTCACATATATGTCAAGGGTCTGAACAGAAGGGACAAGTTCTGGTTTGTGGAGAATGCAATGTGCTTACGAGTAATACAGGCAGGAACACTCACAGTGGGGAAATGTTACATCATGGAAAAAGAACAGCTTAATTTGCAGAGGCTGGATAGTTCTGGGTATGTCTTAACTGCTGATTTCCAGACATCTATGAAATCTTCTTCATATAAAGTGACATTCTGATGCAATTTATGGTTAGGTGGATGACTTACATCTCTAAACTAGAAATTAAGTCCTTACATTTCCCTTGTGAATCAAGTGAAAAGATCTCTTCCAGCAATGAATGGCCTGTTTCCCTAGAATTCTGCAAAAGCAGTCACATACTCATCTAAACACAAAAATGTTCCACTAAACTTTTTATTTGAGTGAATAATTACAATGTCTTACATGAACAAACTCATATTAAGCACAGGTAGTTCAAATGTTCTTTCCCCCTTAACATATGTAAAGAATGCGGAAACATTTATTCTGTGGCAAGAACCCAGACAAAATCTTATGCAACAAGATTTTGCAATTCCTCTAATTCAAATGTCTGGCAGGTTTTAGAGGTAGAACTGAACTTGGTATATGTTTATTTGTCTCTCTTTTGGCATAGCTGTGCTTTTTAAAATCATAGTCTTTCTGAACTATTCATAGGATTAGTTCCTAGATGCATGTGGCCTTTGAAAGATGGAGCCCTATTTAGAACTTAGGGAGCACTATTACAACACAGCATGGTACTCACAGTAAGTAAGGACCTGTAAAATGGAAACTATTGCAGAAAATAAAAATGTTGGCCCACTTTTTGCAAAGGCTCATTCCACTTTCAAAGCAGCTTTAAAACTGTCACAAGTACAATATAAAGAAAATGTCTAAGCCACAGCAAACTCAAAGGGAAAACTGTAAAATCAAACATAATGTTAAAACTTCAGCTAGGGTGTCCATTCAGAAATAAAAATGTATCGAGACTGACAATTAGTTCTGTTTAATACAGTTACCGTTTCTTTGATATTATATACAAAGTAAATAGAAAACCAACTAATTTAAATAATAAATCAGAAGACAGAATGAGAGAGAGACTAGAAATTCAGACTTGATTTATAGTTAGTATATGAAAGTTTGAAATGGACATACTTTCAGATTTGAAGAGGATTAAGATAAATACCACAACTAAAATAAAAGTAGTCTTAAAATCCACTTTATAGCAACAACGACATTATAGGGTTTTTTGAAAATATTCTTGTGGAATTACATTTTCACAGAACCAAACTTTTACTAAATGTCTCAGCAACAATATTTACATTTTTTCCTTTTCCCAAAGATTTGCCAAATTGTTTTTTCCTATAAGACAATAAGTGCAGGAGAGACCAAAAAAGTCATCAACACAGGCAGAAATAGTTTCTTTTAAAAAAAAAAAAAACAAAACACATGTCTTCATATATATATATATAAAAAAATATCTTCAAAATAAGTTCCTGAGTGCAATGCAGGTGATAAAGAATGGTAGCTTGATGAATACTGATAAACTGATGTACTTTAAGTAAGAGGGATTGGATCATTTTTGAATTAGATTTAAAATTTCTGGAGCAGAAATGGATAGCTGGAACATCACAAATGTATCTAAATTTCACTGAAATTTAAACCTTCCCTCTAAGGTTCAGTTGATAAACAAGGGAGTTCATTTGTGATAAAAACAAGCTGGAAAACATTTAAAGTAATACTACATTCAAATTCAAACCAAGCAACCAGAGTTAGAGAGGGATTTTTGTCCACATTATTTAATTGCTTTAGCAGAGTGTATGGTATTTTGCTATCATTTTAGTAATTTTTATGTTCATGTAAAATAAATTTAATCCTTACTACTTGCACTCTGCTGAGACCAAGGTTTTTTTAAGCATGAGCTTATGCAAATACCAGTAAAGTACATCTTAAGAGGGATTAAATTTTAGTTACTTATCTTTTACTGGACCTTTGTACAACAAAGAAGCAAGTTAGGCAGGAATTGCACATCTCTATTCTGACTCCATAAGTGTGTAGAGAATAAAACTTCAACATTCTTCCAATTATATTTCTCAGAGATGTTTACTCTCATCTCTAATAGCATCTGTACAATTTTAATACTTTCTATCTGGGGATTCATAAAGAACAATTACTGCATCAGCACACGTACATTTTAGTATTTAGTACATCAGAAATGGTTTAGGAAGACAGTTTCATCAACAACTACTTGGAGTGCAGCTATATTCTGGATTTTTTAAAAGATGTGTATGGTTAAAAGTGACCATGGATTTTGTTTTAGAGAAAAAACACTGAAAAACATTTCCATTTGTTTATATCTGTGCTAAACTTGACCTATTTATAACCACAAAAAGCTTCATAAATGCTAGTATTGTTTGCCATGTCTAACTCCTTACTTCTTTCAAGTAAGCACGCTTTATGTTGTTGGCCAAGATAAAGCCCTCAGTCCTGAAAATTTATTAATTTTTTTTTTTTTTTAATATTTATAATGCTTGTAATGCTTGCATTATCAGTGTATGGTTAGCTAAGCTGAACAGCTTCCAGGCAGAAATACTGCATACTTCATCTGAAAATGTATAATACAGTATAGCTATATATCAAAAAGGATCCAACATTGGTCCAGCAACATTATATAGAATAAAGCCAACAATGAATCACAAATTATTTGTTTCTTATGAACACTAGAAAGAAATCTTTTTAGGTCTTGGAATACTAATATTGCTCTTAAAGAAGTTTCCATTTGTTAAACGAGATAGCTTAGCAACTGTCAAGTTAAACAACATGATTCAAAACTCTTTTGCTAGTGATATGTTACAAAGAAATAAAAGAACCTACTTGTGTTGAGAAGTAACAGTGCTTTCATGCACAGGAACTCTTCTTGGCTAACTTGAAGTCTGACAAATTCCTGTGGGAGTTGCCACATGGATAGACACAGGGAATAGAACGATGATTCTTTCATCCTCTGTCTTACGCCCAGAAAAGGTAAAAAAAATTAAAAGAACGTGAAAATAAAGAAAAATAATAGCTCCAGTACTGTTTGAAGGAAGTGCCTTGTTAGAAGTTTAATTACCACATTTCAGAAATTAAAGAAAGAGCTTATACACACAAACAATTTTCTGCCATTTTTGTACCTACACTAGCTTTTTCATAATGAATGTGCCATTATTTTGGATGTATAATCTGTTACTGCTGCCCAGTAAAAAAAAAACAAACTTGGAGACTATCAAAGCTAAATAATAACAACCAAAACAGAAGGTTTTTCATTAATTAAAAACACCTTAATGATTAATTCAAAGTACTTTTTTTTTCCTTCTAGAGGCTGATAATTTTTACATTCTCTGAAAAGAATTCAAAGCATAAAATGGAAGATTAACGTGAAAGTTTATACAAAACTTTTCCTTTGGTTTTGCAAAAATGTCTGCATTAAAATGCTTTGTTGAAAGTCTAAAGTTATAGTGATAATAAAAATTATATTTTGTAGTATTTTATGCCATTAAACATTTTTTCTATTTAATGTGCTAGGTCTGAACAGGCTGGTTACTTCTATATCTACTTTAAATCTCCCACCCTATTCCTTTTTGGTAGTCTCTATTCCTAATTATTATCTAAGAAGAGTGACAGCACCTTTCAAGGTATACTTAAGTTCTGTTCTTAGTAATGTTTTCAGACACTGCAAAGCATAAGTAACAGTAAATCCTTGCAGCATTTTAATACTGTCATCGGATCTTTGTTAAACAAACACTTCTGGCTTTCTTGGTCTGAAACTGATGCTACCAAACAAGTCATGAACAACTTCAGTTCACGAAATGACAGACTGGCTGTAAAATAATCTTTGGATTGTGGTTTCATGGTCATTTTGAACCAACTCAAGTGTGTGCTGCCCCTGTAGAAGGAATTTCCATTATCTCTTTCCACCTCTAGGTGTGGACTCCTGCTCTTCTGGCACTGGTACTGATGCACTCCCACAGGGTGAGTCAGATCAGGGATCACCTCCACCTGATAATTAATGGCTTTTTCTGGGGTATTTCTCAAGCATCTAACTTCCTTATCTGTTCAACAGTGTTGCCAGATAGTGTTTGACCAGCTTAAATGAAATTGTGGGGATGCACAACCAAGGCAGGTGGAATTACATTTTCTGGCAGTGGTCAGCAGTTACCTATACTGAAAGTGATCATGAAAGTACAATTTTAGACATCGCTGTAGACAAGGAAGTTGCTTACATTTTACTGGTCTAAAAGGTAGTTTATTTCCCAATAAATAGTTGTAGCTATGTTTTAGAGTCTCAGTTACTTTTCATGTCTTAACTCTTTGTTTATAACTTTTCTTATTTGACCCTGACGAAATAGTCTATGATCAAGAGAAGGATATGTTGTCCGTCCACCTCCTTCTCAGAGTAGGTGGCCTTGAGCTTCCTTCAAGAAGCTGTTTCTGAGGGATTATAATCAAGGTTCACAAATCTCAATTTTACTTTGTAGGAAAGTACTTAAAGCCTTCTTCACAAGGTGGCAGCAGTGGTCCACACACAAGGTAATACCCCAAGGCATGTCATTACTGCCTAAAGCCATTTCACTCTGTTTCTTCTGAAGGTAGCCATGAGAGATATCAGACTATGCTGGGGCAGAATACAGTAAGAAGTTCTCTTATCTCATGCCTTCAAAGTTTTTAAATTTGTACAGCATAATTCATACACATGGGAGAGGAAAGAATTCATTACCCTTTTACCTTACAGTGATTTACAGTCGTCTGGAAAAGAAAAGGTCAGGAACTACAGGGCCTGCTCCACTGAATATTTTCTATAAAGAACGTCATTGGCAAAAACTTGCATGTCTATAGATTCTAAATTCAGATGCCTAGATCTTCTGCAAATCCACCTCTTGATCCTTAAACTGGTACGTCTTACTAGAAAACCTGTTTTACTTTCATATTGCTTCACGTAGTTCTTTTAGGATTTTTAAGAAAAAGTAACTAAGAAAAATGTATTAAGGAAAAATACATAGGGAGATTAAATTATGTTTTACTGTTCCTGGAAACCTCATTTATATATATACTATAGTCAAAGTATCTTAAATTACAGCTTTGAAAATTTAAATTTGCAGAGCTGAAAAACTGACAGACAGACATGAAGATTATCTGAATTAATCAGCATAGTAAGGGAAAATCTAAGCCAAAAATCCCCTCCTCGAGCTAGAAAAGAGCCATCTAATATATTTTATCTTTGATATTATTATAATTCCTTCTTGCTAAATTATTATAATTTTCTAAAAATAAATGTACTTTAAAAAAGCAGATTATTATGAGAAAGTGTCAAAACTGAGTATTTAGACTATATATAAACTATTTGTAGAAACCATTTAATCAACAATGACCAAAGAAAATTCCAGTTAGTTCCCATTCATTAAACATTAATTCATGTCTTATTCAGATGAATTTAGGTAAACCTTCTGACAGCATCAGTATTATTTTTTATTCTTCTCTTAGGTAATTGAAGTATTAGTTGCACTCCTTTTGTTTGGCCATGTGAAAACCGTTCCCAAAGTTACTGAATAATATGATCAGATTTTCCTCTGCTCTTAATTTTGAAACAGAACAAGTAATGAATGAAATGTAGGCCTCAATGAAGTCATGTTCTCATTGACACAAATAAGTTCTAAATGTCATTCATATTATGCAACAGCAGAGTCTACTTACTCATTTAGAATCAGATCTGGTGCAAAATATAACATCTGACCACTGACATGCTTGTATGACCTCCATCCCATTGCAAAAACCATTAGACTCATCCAGGAATACTGGATGAGGGTTATCTGATCATCTATATGTAAATTCCGAAATCCTAGAAATGAAATTAAAAGTTAAAATACTTTATAATATTCTCATTTAGACAACAGCTGAGTAGATGTTCTGAGACTACAGCTTCGTCCTATAAAACTGAGAACACCTAGAAAGACAAGAGCTTTTGGGGATGTAGCTATCAGAAGTCTGTGAAGGTTGCATAACAACCAGCTATCTCACTTTGCTAGTTAACCTCTTGTCTTTCTGTTCTGAACTAATATTTTGAAACTATCAAAAACCAAAATTAACTTTAGCAGTGAAAAGTGACAATTTCAGGGAATAGAAATGCATCTCATTTTCCTTTGGTAAAAACATGACAGTTTGTACCATGATCTCTGCAACCAACTCTAATATAGATAGCTTGGACTTAGTGCTCTTAACAAGAGATAACAGCTGTAATACAGTAAACAGGCAATTTTTAATATCTTTCTTGCATTTAACTAAAGAGAAGCATATTCAATTGTGTGTCTGCCTTTGTAACGTTTGCTCTTTGATAACTTCAAGGATTACTGTGAATTATGTGAGTCAATATAGCACCTTCCTTCCAGTGAAGGCAGTGGTCATGCTCTTCATTACCTGGTCCTGATATTTCCTTCAAGCAAGCTCTGGCATTCATGCTCCCCTCAGTGAACTGGTTCAGCTTATGAAGACATCAGAAAACTACAGATGGTAAAAATAAAAGGTTTGTTTTCTTCTCATTTAATGAGATGAATCAGTTCAACTAAGAGGTCTGACAAGCACAGGCTGCAATGAGGAAGAGAAGTGATAGGGACTACCCTTTTCTGAAGCAGTGAAGTGTCAAACTGAGCTCACATGAAACCATATTTTCCAGGCTTTCTGCTCAATATATTGATTTTTATATACTCCAGCATCAGGCCCCTGTGACCATACAACACATGTACATACATAACATGGGATTTTTTCTTTTTTAAATCCAGTTTTGAATCTTCATAAACTCTGTTACATCTCATTACCAGTCTCCTTTTGAGCTGCTAAGTACTAACTGGTACTATTTAATAACAAATTTGTCTGTTGCTTTCATAAAATCATTTTAGTACAAATAAGAATAAAGCATATGCAGAAATATAAACTTTTTTTATGTACCAAAGAGTGAACAATAGATTAGGAGAGGTTGGGGTGGAAAGGCTGCTATAATGACCACATACAGGAACTCTGGGCTTCTGTTTTGTTTTGAAGTGAGTCTAATAATTTCAATGGATTCCTTCAAAAGTGCCCTCCTCTTAAAATGTGTTCATATCAGATATATTATCCGATGAAGTGGAAGCTTAATAATTTTAGAATTTGTTAAGAATTAATTAATAAGCAGACAACAATATTCTCTTTTGACTGTTCATCCTATAACATATCTGCTTAACTAGAATTCATTACATATAAGAAGTGCTATTACCTGGTAGCAATTTAGACCACTTGACTACACAAAGAAGTTGCCTCTCACAAAGATGATTGAGACTGGTCAGCAAAGAACTTGGTGTTTCAGGTTTTGTATTGTCATAACCAGCATAGACAACTTCTGGTTCAATGCCTCGTAAAACACTTATCATTGGGGGAACAAACTGTATTTCTTGATTTGGAGAAAAGGACAGCCTTTGGGTTAGAGACTGGCTTTCATCTTGAAGGGTTGCTGGCTGCTGGACCGCAACATCTAATGTTCTCACAACCTTAATTTTGTTAAACTTCTTAAATTTTCGACCTGGAAAAAAAAAAAAAAAAAGAAAAAGAAAGAAAAGAAAAGAAAAGAAAAGAAAATTGTTGATCTGTTAAAAAGAATTAATCAGAAACATTAATATTTTTCAGTAGTGCTGGATTACATTTTTCATCTATACAAGGAAACTAGAACTGTCTTCAGTTTGTTTTCTATTTTTTGACTATTTATACAGTTAAGAAATAATAATGGAAAATTCTTAAGAGTCTCTCCCTCCATATCCTACTCCCTTCACTAAGAGATGAACGGCACCCACCCATTAAAATTATTACCATGAATTCTAGGTTACAGTAACCTCATAAAGTGTTTTCTGGTTCAATTCCCACTGTTCTATCATGTGCCGACAGCTGAGCCAGCTGGCTCTACTATTCAGTTTCTATTCAAATATAGTTAAGGATACTGTTTCTTTTTTCTCCCTACTATTCAGAAACAAAAATGCTACTAATTAATTACTACACAGAGAATTTCCTTTCTTCCAGTTCCATCAAGGCATTTCAGTTTCATGGCTAAATTCTGGCTATCTGTAATGTATTTTCCTTCTGTTTACCAGAAAGAAAATAGAATTCAGGGGATGACTGAAATGCCAACAAATACTGTAAAACCAGATGTCAACACTTACAAAACTCTTCACTTTATAAAAAATAACTTCTCTTTCTCAGTATTTGCAGTCTCATTTCCATCCTGCAGTGGTTTGAAGAACACTAACTAAAACAAATAAATAGCTGAACTGACTTCCCAAAATAAGCACAGATACTACATCTGGTATGTCTGTGGAAATATAGAGAGCTCTAGATAGTAACTCTTCAAATTTCTTTAATGGAAAGAGTCTGCCAGTGCACCATTACAGACACAGAAAATCAGATCTTCAGATGTTCAAAGGCATTAACAGTCAGTAACATGTTGCCATATTACAAGTTTCAATAAAAAGACAAATCCATGTAGAGGTGGCTGCATGGCACAAATTTGCTTTAAATAGATCCTCAAAGGTAATGAAAACCCTATTAGATCATTAATTTTGCCAAATGAGTCTGACTTGGTGAAAAAAAGGATAAAAAATGCAATAAAGATACTGACACTTATGACCCTATTTAAGTGATGATGTAACAGCAAGAGAGATGCAGGTTTATGGCAAAAAAAATAAAGGTTAAATCACTCTGCTAACAAAGAAAAATAGAAAGTTTATGTGTTTCAACCTTGAAGAAAGAAGGAGAAGATTTTGCTCAAAAAAACCACCCAGAAATCATGTGGATATTTTTCCTTGTTGAGGTGTTGCATACTTTAACAATAAAAGACAAAGAAATGCACAAAATTTCACTGGATGAAAAGAAAAATCATGCCTATCAAACTGCTGAACCACTGAGAAAATCCATTATAAAATACAAAATTATAATATGCAAAAATGACTCTAAAAGCACAACAGCATATATCTATTTAGTTGAATTAAAATCGAGTTTATAATATGTATTGAATTGTCTTTTGAAAAATGGTACTTTTACTTACTAGTGAAACATTAGACAATGGAATTTATCACATTCTAAAGGAAGGGGACAAAGTCTTCTCTGTGTCTTACTGCCTTCTTTTTATTTTAGTCAGAAGTAGTGCTGCATTGTCAGAATGCAACCAGTGCACCAAAGAGGCCCAAGGACATGGGAGGAGGGAAGCAGACCTAAGCGTTAAAAGGCAAATTATCTGAATCCCTTCTCAACTATTTATGGAAGGAATCAAGAGATGCTAGCACAGTCAGACTCATCGATTTCTATCCCCTTGGAAAGTCCCAGTTTTCCAAAACACACACTAAAACAGAAAGGCTCAACAAAAATGGCTTTACTTAGGAATGCATCTATTCCATTTTCTTCAGGTGCTTCCATATCATAGGAGATAGCAAATTTTATGAAAAAACAGTGTGTCCCTTTGGGAAGACCTAGGATGTACACTTCAGAGAATTAAATTAACCTTTTCAAAACATCCATTAGTAGTAGTACATGGTTAGTATAAATTCAAGCAAGAATAATTCATCAAACATGGAAATATTTATTGTGTCACTTCTAAATATTTTATACAGAACAAATGCTATTTCTTTAATTATTCTTAATGTACGCTGGCATAACTGGAGGCAGAAACAATCCCCTTGTTTGTGAACCAGACAGGACTGATCAGATGAACACAACTTAAAAAACCAAAATCTGCTTTTTAAAAAAACACAATTATGTTATCAGTCATAAATATGCATGTTTATGCATTTCACATAAAAAAAAAAAGAAAAAAAAAAAGGAAAAAAAAAAAAGTTGTACATAAAAGTGGAAATCTTCCATTTAAATGAAAACAGTATTTAAAATCTAAAGGGAGGATACTCAACAAAATTTCAAGAATCACACTTTATTGACAATATAAATATGAGTGATGGGTTCTTCAGTAACATTAAATGAAGTCAGGAGTCAAATTCCCACTAGCTTTACTGTGAATTTAATTAGTTCAGTATCAACAGCCCCAACAATCTTATGCTCATTATATCACTTGTGCTAAGAATGAAAATATTTCTAAGTAGTGACTCCTTAGTAAAGAACCACACACAAACTTACACTTTTTGTTACAGCTGAACAAAAAAAACCCCAAAAGAATAGACAATATATTACGACAAGAGTCCTAGGGCCAATTTCTATCAAAACAATGCCATAGATAGTCCTAAACATGCTGGGAATTTTCCACTAACTATTGTTTAGGCATGAAGGAAAACAGAAGGAACAATGTATTTGATAGTTCATAAATAACGATTCCAGGTATTTTCTGAAATAATGGCTTCAGATACTTTTACAGTTCAGAGAACAAGTAAAGAAAGAAACCAGAGTGCTTATCACATGGAAATGTTAGTAGTTAATAAGTACTCATGTTTCCAAGTGATTATATGTATCAGAATTAATGTCACACTGGTATGCAGAATTGCTTATGTGTTTATTTCTAATCGTGTTGCTTAACAGCCCCAAGTAAAGCAACTCTACTTGTTACCTACCTACTGGAGAGGTAACTACTAATAACTCACAGTGAACTTTCCCATCTACCACAAGGACACCATGTCAAATGCAAGCTCTTAAGGACATGAGGAAGATAACAGAGATTTGACAATAGCTTAGTTTTTTAATTGCTGCTTAGAAAAATATCCAGGTAAGTTCCTGCTGCCTCATAAACAAATGTCTCCACTTAATCATATAATGTGTAAAGAATACTAATCCACTCTGGCAACTATTCATCTTAATACTAAAACCTGCCTATGTTTATTTAGGCAGCACACCTTTTCTAGTTTTAAGGTAGCCAACCACTCAAGCAGTTTCTTAGTACTTACAGTTCCCTTACCCTCGATTGCTACAAGTAGCATGTGTATGGTGTTTGTGTACTACATGTAACTAGAAAACATAAAGAAATTTAAAAAATAAAACTACTTAATCTCACGGACAAGTATATTATGATTTTTCTCCTTGATACAAAACTCTGCATGTTAATATTCTTTTAACTATATATACAGAACCTAGTAAAAGTCTAATATCTCACTATCCTTCTCCATACTCCGTAATTAGGTGAAAAATGTCAATAATTTATTATTCTTGACAGAACACTGTGGCTCTGACTTTAAGGTCACTATGATCTTGCATTTTCTGTAGTAAAACAAGCTGTGTACACCTTAGCAGGGTTTATACAAAATAAAGGAACAAAGAAAGAAAGCAGAAGTAATACGTCTTCATTTTAATAAATTCTTTGATGCTACCTCAGAAGGTATTACCTGAAAAATTAATTTGAATTTGTCTGCATGTAATCACTCCAATGTGGACTAAAAGTAGAGTGAAACAATGAAGAAGGCAGTAATTTAGCAATACAGCTGAACAAGGAATTTGTGATAGCCTAGAAAAATTACAAATTCTCTGATAGGAAATATAAAGCTGGTTTTTTTTCTTTATTCCAGGACCTGAACCAGCTATCTGCCATCCTATTAGATAGAAGATTATAAAGGAGATAGATTACCATGTCCAGTTATGAGATTATAAAACTCAAAGACAATTAACACTCTCACAGAGAATGACAATTAAGAAATTATGAAACACATGCTTTCATTTATAGTATCCTTCTATATATTAAGAAAGAAGAAACAGTCCATACAGTGAAACTGGTTACTAAACCTATTTGTTGCTATTCTGTAATTTACTTACAACTGACTGCTGACTACACGTTATTTCAGAAAAAATCAGGTTCATTTTATTGCTTTGAAATTAGCATCAGAAAATGGAATTATTGTCAATGTAATATAATATTATTCTCTATCTATATGGTTACCACTCAGTAACATTCAGTGGAAGATGTGTACTTCTCCTGGCAGTAAGGTTAATTTTATTAATGTAATTAGAATATTTAGAATTTTATATTTAACATCCTGTAAAATATTAGTCTTTCTCACCTTGATTAAACAATACTGGAGGCCTATGTTTCATAACTGAAGGCTAGCATTAAGAAATTAAGCAGCAGGAGTAAAAGAACAAAAGTATATCTACATAAGATCTGAATGGCAGAAATCAGAAAATGAACAAAAAATTCTGAAGTATAATAGGCTGTAAAACCAAGAAAATATTTAAAATATTGACAATTCTGATTCATTTAAAATACTCAAGGATGTAGCTAAGTAACATGCAATTTGTTCCATGAATCAGAAATTTGTTTATGGACACTTATGTCCTGGGGAAAATTATCTATGCCTAGTAGTACTTCATATATGAATCATATGGTGTTGATCATCACAGCAAGTCACGGGTAGGAAAAACTTATGTGACACAATAAAGGAAATATAAGAAATGTCAGAAGAACCAAAGTAAGAAAAATTATAGTAACAGTAGGAAGAGCATTACTGTTGAATGGTCTATTTTCAGCTTTTTTGTTGGTTTTAATTTTAAATGCTCATTTACAAATAATAAAAACTCAATCCCATTTTCCTCATTTTTTTTGGCCTACATTTGTCTTTTCTTCTCCTTTCAGTATTAAGCACTGCATTTCAATCTACATAGAATAATTAGCTTCCTAATCTCCCTAGAACTATTGACATCACTAAGAGCACCTGAAATACTCCACTCAACCTGATACAGCTGACAAAGAACTAAAGATGCCACAGTACTTGCTCCATTCGATATTTTCTTTTGTCCACTGCCTCACTGTTCTCTTCCACTTTCTATTTGCCAGATCTTTTCTTTCCAGAAGATAGGGCAGATAGGGGATATCATGACAGAGAACTACACCCTCCTGATAACTAGAAGAACTAGACTGGAACGGCATCCTCAAAAAGTGGAAGACAGCTTTGATTAGGTATGTTTAGAAAAAGGCTACAAATGGAAACAAACTGGCGCTAAATGCAGAGAGACTATTCCCACATGCTTAGTCATAGATGAGAAAAAAAAAAGTGATGCAAAGAGAAAGAGGAAGTTTTTACTCTCTTTATACATTAAAGAACTAAGGTTCAGAGTAGCTTTATCCTCAGGTTTTGGTTTAAAGTAAAGGACATAACATCCTCATATGAGGACATGCTAATGGGGACACACCATCTCATCCATATTGTTACCAAATGCCTACAACTTTTTTCCACTTTAGGTGCCTAGGCCTATAGCAAAATATATATATGTTAAAAAAAAACAAAACCAAACAAAACAAAAAAAACCACCAAAGATACAAAACAAACAAACAAACAAACAAACAAAACACTAGGAAAACTAGGAAAACACTTGCAAAATGTAGACTGAAGTCAAGCCTCCTGGCTACTTTTCCTATGTAAAATTACTACATAGAACAATGCTGAAGCAAAACGACTAGATGATGCTACAGAGCCATCACACACTCTTCTGCTTGTGATGTTAAAATACTTGCAGTTTAGTTATTGGTGTTATCCAGGATATCATATGTGAAAATTCAGGTTAGATCATCGTCAAACTCTCAGCCATGCAAAACTTGGACCCAGGAATGAATTTTTACATGTATTAATTTACACTAGTTAGAATCATACAAAGGTTTGGGTTGAAAGAGACCTTTAAAGATCATCTAGTCCAACCACCCTGCCATGGTCAGGGACATCTTTTATGGAACAAGTTGCTCAAACTTTAAAAGACAACCTTACAAGTTGTTCCAAACCTTAAAAGAAAGGCATTGTATCTCACACTTTCTTCTTTCCTGAGTCTCCATTCTTACAACATTTCCGCAGCCCACTCTGGACTCCTGCCTTCTTAGCCACCTTCTCTTCCAAGCCTGGGCAAGCAATGCTTCAGTTTCTGCTTTTGTAGTAATGCTGTTTCTCTACTGCACTGCAACTCCAGCCATAAAACAACACTTCTAAGATGGAACCAAAGGACATGTTCTTTTCCTTTTGTGCCTCTCCCGACAGATCAGTGCCACTGATGTGCTTGTCAGCTCCACTTTATTTACTGAGAGGTGGCACTGACTGCCCAAAGTGCAGGAATGAGAGAGAGACAATAACAAATAGTTCAATGGCTCTTGTTACTTTACCTCCCATGTTCTGGAGTGAGAGGGATGCAGTCTGGAGAACACCACTAAGAAGAGGCAGCACTGAGGTTCAGGGGTACACCACAGAACACAGTCCACATGGCAGCATTGCCTCTCCCTACTCTCATCCCACTGACTGTTCCCTGGAGATGCAGCACTGTCACTTAGAGAAGATGGAATACTAAGAGATAGCAACAGCAGCTCACTGTCTGAGCACTACTGATTTGCATCACCAAAAGAAATAGGACAAAAAAGCCATGTGTGCAGAATACTCCAAGCCCATATAATATTAGCTGAAAGCATAAAGCTGAGCAATCATGATATCTGTCTGAAAACTACATACAAGTTCTAATTTACAAATGAACACAGATTAGCAAGACAATGAAGTTACACAAGTATATAATGCCAGTTCTTCCTTCAGGGATAAGAAACAATACATAAAATGCAGAGACAGAGATGTTTAATGCAATAAAATTGGGGGTATCTCCTTCCTTTTTTTCTAATTCTCTTTGGGAATATATTTTTTCTATCATCTTCATATAGCTATTTTCTTATAATCTTAGCCACATATTTTCAAGCTTTCTGCTGATCCAAAACTTTATATAGCTAAAGTTCACATGAAAAAAAAAATACAGGAAATATACACATCACTCCTGCATGTTAGCACAGCAAAACTTGACATGTGACTACCTAATCCTACACCATTTTCTCCCTATAGGGTTTCAAAGGAATAGTGCTCAATTTTGGTTAATGCTACATAACAAAAACACACACACACACAAAAAAAAAAACAAACAACAAACAAAACAAACCAACCAACCAAACAAACAAAACAAAACAAAACAAAACAAAACAAAAAAAAAAAAAAAAGAAGCAAATCTATTGCTGTAAGAACTAATACAAAGGCAAGAATTCCCAACATGTAGTATGCAAAATCTGTAGTGCTGGTGGATATAATTCAGACGTGTATGCAAAGCAATGACAGAGAGCGCAAAAGAAAAGGGGATAGTACTGATTCCTGATTTTAGTGTCAATCTCAGTTTGTTCCTATATTTTTTATCTAAATCAAATTTTCTGATCCAAAATTGTTAATAAATATACACCAAAGACACAATTCCTGCACTTGCCAGAAAATTAGTATAAGAGTACACAGTAGGAGAGAGAGATTCCTACAGAAAGTTGTAAGGTGTTTCAGGATTTTTAGACTCATTAAAGGAAAAAATATAAGGAATTTTAAATCATCAGGTAATTCTTCAAAAAATAACATTGTAATGTGATTCTTTACAGTATAAAAGTAATGTTACTTAAACTTGACAGATTGAAGGTAGTGCTCTTGGCTGCCTAAAACAGGACTTGGATTTGAAAAGCATCTCACCTCCAAGGACCATACCAGCTTGACAGCACTTCCTCAAGCGACATGCTGGACAGTTCTTCCTACGAATTTTATCAACTATGCAGTCATTTCTTCCAGCACATAAGTAGTTGTGCTGCCCTGTATGTAAGAGAAAAACAGGATTAATACTGTTTTCTAGCACAACAAAATTATTTCTGTGTATAAATGTCCAAAAAATAACAGAGAATTCAAAAAAATTATACTTGACCCACTAATGGGCTCCTTAATTTTATGTTAACTTTCAAATAATCACGTTACTGTTTAAATACAGTGGTTTATTTGGCCTGTTTGAGTAAAACTGCCCATCTATAAAATTCCAAAATAATTAGCAGACACTATGAACTGCTTAAATTACTGTACTATCAATATTTCTTAAGTAAATCAAGAGATTAGTTTCTTTCAAACTTAGTTTTAAGTTTTTATTCCTGATTTTAAAAAACTTAAATCAGTTTTCCTTGGAATGATGTAGAGTTTCTGACAGAAGATAAATTAAAAAGTTGGCACAGTGCAAAAGGATCCTTTTAATCAGAGCAAATTATCTCTGATGGAGAGGCAGTTTTGTACTAGACCTGTTGAAATACCAGCTATACAGATGGAGCCAACACAGCCAAAAAGGACAAATAGATGGTGGTTGTAAGTTTTTGGTTTAGATTAGGTCTTAGTTTATCGTTTAATTCTGAAGGAATCAGTTAGGAAGAGCCTGTCATTACTGTATTAAAATAAAATCTTTTTAATGCAATTAGCTTCCAGTAGAGCAAAAAATTAAATTCAGCTGATATCCTGACATTCTTCTGAACACAAACTACAACACTTCCAAATTTCACTTGAAGAGAATTTAAAAAGTACACTTTTATGCTTTAGTATAATATTGATAATTTCTGTGATTGATTTTATTTTTGACTAAGTAAACAAAGCTAAGTATATAAGTAAGAAGAAAACAAAACTAATTTTCACATATCCTTTCAAATTAAGCTCAGGTTTACCCTGTAAGGTTTAACTCTAAAATCCTGTCTGTGCATATCATCCTCTATTCATTTCTGTAGTTTCAGTTTCTTAACAGTACCTATCATGAAAGAGTGGAAAGAATAAAAAGTATTTATTTTGAAAGCAACAAAAAGGTTAAAAAAAAAAGTATGGACAAACTACAGGCATATCAATATGGATTCATGTGGATGTGTAACAATTTCCATATCAAACCATTTAAATTTTCACAAATTTCTAGATCTGTATTACTCTGCATTTGCCATCTGATCTCACCAGTAGTAAAGAAATTTGAGATGATTATTCTACTCTGCTGTTATTCAGTTTTCCTTATAACCCTATTCTGACCTTTCATTGCACATGAAAAAATGAGCAACTGTTCACCAGTAACTATTCTCCACAGAAGGAAGACAAATTGAAAACAAATCCTCATATGAAAATGCAAGAAAAGGAGGAACATTCTATCCTAACAAAAGAAAAGAGCTAGTGCTAAACCATGTGAAACAACATTTGTTTCTGTGCTAACATGTTTTTAGATAATTAATTTACTTCTTACCCATACTTTTAAGAAAAGCTTGGCAGTTTTTTTAAGAAAATTGATTGCCTGAAATTCATTTTACCAGTTTCTTTTTTTTCTTTTTTTTCTTTTTTTTTTTTTTTTTTAGAAAACAATAGATAAATAAAAGCAGTTGCTTCACGCATCACCTGGCAATTAGAAATACTTTATAATGCAGTAAATCAGAACAAATTCTCATTTACTTTCTCCCATTATTTCTAATCCTGCATTCCTCCTTACAGGAAACATTAACAAAAGTAACTGAATTAATAAAAATCTGTCTTGGTTTTGGCAGCATGCCAGGAAGCAAAACACTTATTTTGAACATGTCTTCCCTGGGATTATTTGCAGTTTTCCCTCATCTTGCTTTGGCTTTATAAGCTAAAAAAGCAATCAGGTTTTTTATGAGAAAAAAAAAGTTTTAAAACTCTGTTAGTTTACCTAAAATCTGTGAAGCACCAGATGATCTCTGCACTGTGGCATTCTGATACTTTAACGTAGTTTTTTTACAAAGGAACACTTAGGCACAGGTTAAGTTTTGCTTTTGGATGTCTTAGTTTTGGGGGTTTTCTTTGGTCCCCTGAAAGGTATGTCTTCTGGACCTCTTTTCTAGGGAAGCTTTTGAGTCTACACAACATGATCAAAATCCATATAACCTATGTCCATTGGAAGACCAAAAAATGGACTATGTATTTCTACTATGGCAGTAAATGCTTACAAGCAGTCCACAATGCTACAGACATTCAAGTTGTACTTTTCCCCTTATAATGACACAGAAAAATGCTGATCTACCAAAGCCAGTGCCATATCATGACATGTAATTCTGCAAGCACTCAGAGTACACTGTTGATATGTTCTAGAATGATGTCAGAATTTAGAATTGACTCTATGTGATTTGCTGCTCAACACCCAAGTGCATGCTCTAAATTGCTAAAGGAGGATAAGAAGTTTGGGTAAAATCAGTAACGGCAACACTGTTCTTGATAGAACAGGAAATAATCTGGAAAAACAGAAGCTAGTAGATTGATTTATACTGATATGTTTAAATAGTCCCTATTTATGTGTTTATATATTACCTAACAACTCAAAACCTGCTTATTATAAAACCAGGATTGAAAAAAACTTTTCACATTTGCAAAACAAATTGTAAATGAATCACAATCATGAAAATTATTCTTCAGTGTTCATGTTTTAGAGTTTAAAATCAGACAGGATTAAATAAACTCTCTGTCCAGTACATACCATGGAAGAAGTGAAGTCTGTTACTGGAATTAAGGCACATTGAGAATTTGCTTTGATCTTCAAAAAGTGAGTATTATTTAATCTTTATTTATTTCATATATTTTATTTAAAAATCTAATAATGACCAACGAACT
>JANIJG010007034.1:54522-65116 GCA_024611175.1 Megaceryle torquata | reverse complement strand
TGTTTTTTTTTTTTTTTTTTTTTTTTTTTTTTTTTTTTTTTTTTTTTTTTTTTTTTTGAGTCTACATCTCAGTCTACTTTATTAGTGAAAAAGGAGTAGGGCTTGAAATCATTTTGTCATGCTATGGTCTCAGATTCAATATGCCTTTTTTTCACTTGAAAGACAACTATTCAAATAATGCAGTCAATGCAATTAAACTATTATGGCAACACTGCAAAATGAAAAAATGCTTTCAAGTGCCATTTCCTGTCTTACACACAATGTTGAGAAAATGTAATATTATTTTAATACACAATACCTCTTCCTTTTTTTAGTTACTGCCTCATAGGTCCACATGAAAAAAAAAAAAAATACCACAACTTTCCTTATGTATATAGATATATTGGCCCCTACTCCTTAAAGAGGATTCTCAGGTTGCTTGATGAAACTGTTCTCTTAGATCTGCTCATCACCTACCTTAACAGAATTCTTCTATCTTTATAAAAATATTTACCTAAGAAAGCTGAAGTCATCAGTGGTATTTTTTTTTCTTCTGGAAGATATGCAGAAATTTTGCCCAAGCTATTAATTGTTCAGATGCTGCTCAGCAATAACTAGAACATACCTGTGTTATCAAACTGTTTCCAGCATAAATACAAAACATAGCCCTATACTAACTACTACAAAGAGAATTAACTCTACCCCAGACAAAATCATCACAAAAAGCTTCCTGAAGCCACAAAAATCACATCAATGTCATCAGAATTGTGGGACTGTATTGAAAGTTGTGGCATTACTTCAAAACGGATTTTGGAAATGTTACTTGAGCTTTCTTGTCTTATTTTTTATGTTTCTTTACTTCAGCTTTTTTTTCTGCAACAATAATATCTAGAATCTAAAAATAAACAAACATATTAAAATTATAATTTTTAATACAAATCCACAGACATTTCATAACACTATTGGAGCCCATGCAGAAAATCAATGACATTTGTACCATTGCCAACTGCACGCAATAGGTAGGTCTACCTACATGAAGGATAGCTTGAAGACTCAGGCTAATATCTCATTTATCTTTGCTGATGAGCTAGCCTGGATTAAAAATAAATCTGGTATCTTGCTGTACCAAGCAGAGATAGCATGTCTTAACCTTTTATTAAGATATCATTTTACTTCACATTTTTCAGAGGCAAACTAAGAACATAGCAAATTTATTAGCTCTGATGATTTGGATGACTTGATCATTTGTCTGAGCCCTGAGGCTGCTTAGTATATCCACAGTTTATAATGTATAATGTAGTGCAGAGTGGTGGTATACCCGAGCCAGATCAGATACTGTGTAGTTGTGTCACATGAATATACGTGCGCAGCTCTGTTCAAGCTAATTTAAAGTAGTCCCTGCTTAAGGAAAGAAGCAGCTACAGATAGAGCCACAAATGAGTTTTCCTGCTTCTCAGCTAACCAGAATCACAAGTTCTTTTTTTGGAATATATTAACTGCCTCGATCTGCCTACATCACAGAAGAGTGAGAAACTAAGTTGATTGCACAAAGAATTACTTCAAAACTACCAAGTGGCAGAAAGAATTGCTTCAAAAAGTAGATCTGGGGGATTTTCGTAAGGCTCTTGATACTGTCCCTCACAGCATCCTTCTTGACAATTTGTCCAGCTGTGGGATGAGTGGATTCATGATGCTCTGGGTGAAGAACTGACTGAATGGCAGGGCTCAAAATGTTGTAGTTAATATATCTGTCTGACAACTGGTCACCAATGGTGTTCCTTAGGGGTCTGTTCTAGGGCCAGCTCTGTTCAATATTTTTATATGGATGCAGGAGTTGAATGCACCATTAGCAAGTTTGCTGATGACACTAAACTGGAAGTTGCTGTTGACTCTTTTGAGGGACAAGAGGCCTCGCAGAGAAATCTAGATAGATTGAAGCATTGGGCAGTCATAAATTGCATGAGATTTGATGATGAAGACCATTCCCCTCTGGCAAAGAGGAACACTAGGCACAAGTATAGATTGCGAGAGGCCGGGCTGGACATCAACCCTGTAGAAAGGGATCTGGAGGTGCTGGTTCACACAAGGCTCAATATGAGTCAGCAGTGTGCCCTGACAGCCAAGAGAGCAAACTGCATCCTGGGTTGCATCAAGAACAGTATAACCAGCCAGTCAAAAGAGGTGAATTCAGCACTGGTGTGGCCTCACCATGTCTACTGCATGCAGTTCTGGGTCCCACAATTTAAGAAGGATGTGAAGTCCTTAAATGTATCCAGAAGACAGCAACAAAGCCTATCAGTGTTTAAGGGGCCTTTGGACAACAGCCTTAATAATTAGCTTTAATTTTTGGTCAGCCCTGAAATGGTCAGGCAGTTGGACTAGATGATCATTTTATGTTCCTTTCTAACTGAAAGTATCTATTCTATTCTATTCTATTCTATTCTATTCTATTCTATTCTATTCTATTCTATTCTGACTCACACAGCCAACATCTATGCCAGGTCTGCAAGAACTTAAAAAGCAGCACAAGTCAAACAACAGAATACAGAAAACCTCCGAAGGAGAATGAAAGAATGAAATGTTGGAAGGAGAAAAAATAGTATTTAGGCTGATGGAAGACTATAGTAACATGCTTTTAGTGGAGGAAGGTACAAGGAAAACAAACTTTGGAGAAATAAGAAGGACACAGTGGAAATTTGGGAGAGCAAAATAAAAGAGGAACATGTACAGAACAGAGTCATTTACATCCTTAGGAGTAGAGAAATAAATTGTAGCTCAAAGTCTAAAGCTGGAACCGTTGATAATAGTGCCATTATAAAGGTATGAGTCTGTATCCTGTTTCTCCTCTAACACACATATCCACATATTTCAGCTTTGTTTGCAAACATACCCCACTGAGTACGCACATCATATCCATAAAATAAGAAAATATGTATTTCCTAACCAAGAAATTCCACTCACATTTTTCGGTCTAGCTTAATGTTGCTTTGATTTTCCTGCAACAGAGCACGTGTTATTCTTTTTAATAACATTTATTTAAAAATACCTTGATATTATTACCAACTAAGACTTTATTTGCAGTCTTGTCAAAATCTGGGTATTGTTGATTTCAAAGCTTGAAAGAACAAATTATCTTTCTTATTTCTATAGACATTTTTAGCATGTTATAAATCAAAGGTGTTACTGTTTTCCCCTTAACATTCTGGCTACAGCATTTATTGTTTTGACATTTCTTGACTTATGGAATTCATTTATGCAAGTTTTTAGTAGCATTGCTATTGGCACTAGAAACTTAATTCACTTACATAAAGGCTTCCTTTTGGCTTATTTGTAATTTGCAAATGAGCATCATGCTGCACAGCCTAAGATAGTTCCTAAGTCTGCATTCCCACATTTGGGATAAATTTTTAGTTAGTTCTCTTCCTCAGTAAATCTATGCCACATTCCTCTAATTTTCTATCTTGATCATTGCATTTTTCTCAAGTAGGCCTAACTGCATTGGCATTTTTTTTGTCACAAAAAGATTTATAAAAGCTTTCTCTACTGAGTCATACAATACATATTTTTGCAAAGAACACTGAGTGATAAAAAAGAAAAATAAATGTTCAGCATAACAAAACATTCTGTCTCTTAATGGAAGTTCCTCCTCTGTTTTCAGCAGTGCAGTGAACACAATGCATTTTTGGGATGCAAAAAAGGGAAAATATCAAAAAGAAATTTCTAAGGTATTAATAAAATAAGAAAACAATATTTTCAAACATATTTATAAAAAAATTAATTGAGTTTATGAAGTAATGAAAAAGCCTTGAATCTTGTTTTTCAATTAAACTAAGAATTGCATATAAAGATTTAGTTTAGAACCTAGACTTTTAAATAAGTTCCTGGTGAAGAACTCTGATGTTGAAATATTAAAATCTAAACCACTTCCAAATTGTTTCTGTAGTCTAGGTTTTCTCAAGCTTTGTCATGCCATGTTCCCACATGTGCTTAAATATAGTTTAGTAATCCAATAGAATCTTTGGTAAAGTAGTCTTCTAGGAATATGAATTAGCCAAGTTAAATTTGAGGAAACTAGGGACCAGCAGTTTTTAATGAGATCTCTGGTAGAAAACAGGAATAAATTTGTTTTTTGTAAGTCTTTCACAACTTTTTAGAAATACATGTTCTGTCTGGTTTTCTTGCTAGCTATTAGGCAGCTTTTCTGAAAACTGTTTTCTTAGGAAATGTCTATTTCTACCACTTTAACATCCCAGTCTTTCTCTTCTGTTTCTTTTAAGGCTCTGTTCCTCTTAAAAGAGGCTCTTTTCATGTTAACTTGCTGCTATTGTTTTTACTCATTCTAGATTATAGTACAATGTCAAAGATCATTCCCTTTGACCATTACATAGAAACTATTTGGTCAAGTATGTGTCAAATTTGAGGCAAAACTGTGTGGGGGCTTGGTGCCAGCTCTGGTTGATGTACAATACCATGAAGGCTATTGGTTAGATTTGTAAATATAAACAGTTTTAAATAATAGCCTTTCCTTGCACAGTAGTTGCAAATTTTCCAACTCTCTAACAAAGCCAGTTGAATGAAGTAGAAAAGATTCCTAGTTTCTATAGAAATGGAAGATGTAATCAGTATAACTACTCTGTATGTTTCATTTCTTTCAAGCACATTCTCCTCTCTTTCAATACACATGAGGTCTGTTAATCTTCCCTGATACTGCCAATTATTCCAGATTATTTGGTTGCTTGTAGAAACAATAACAAAAGCTGTTTCTAGAATGTTATTTGACAGAATATTTAATTATCAAAATAATTGTGCTAGAATGTTCATTATGCATAAGGCCATATCTGGAATATTTCTCAGCTTACATAACCTGTTCTTCCCAAAGTAAAAAGTACACAGTAATATAAATATGTCATAAAAACTTGATGACATATTAATAATAACATACCATAACATGGTGTATCTGTTACTGCAGATTGTACTGTTGAGATTATTTTTAGTTTGTTCCTATCATTTCTAATAGAAATTACCAGTGCTGTTTAACACCTTTGTCAGCAGCATGGACAATGGGATTAAGTTTGCCAATGACATCAAGCTGTGTGGTGTGGTCAACATGCTGCAGGAAAAAGATGTCATCCTGAAAGTCTTTGACAGGCTTGAGAGGTGAGCCTGTGCCAAACTCATGAAGGTCAACAAGGCCAAGCACAAGATCCTGCACCTGGGTCAAGCCAATCTCGGGTATCAATACAGGCTGAGGGATGAATGGATTTACAGCAGCCATGTGAAGAAAGACTTGGGGGTACCAGTGAATGAAATATTGGGCATGAGCCAACAACATGAGCTCACAGTCCAGAAGGCCAACCATATCCTGGGCTGCATCAAAAAAGCGCAGCCAGCAGGTCAAGGAAGGTGATTCTCCTCCTCTACTCCAATCTGGTGAGACCCAGTCTTGACTACTGTGTCCAGTTCTGGCGCCTCAGCATAAGAAAGATGTGTTAGAGTAGGTCCAAAAGAGGACCACAGAGATGATCAAGGGGTTGGAGCACCTCCCTGTGAGGACAGGTTGAAAGAATTAGGGTTGTTTCGCCTGGAGGAAAGAAGGCTCTGGGGAGAACTTCAGCCTTCTGTGTGACAACTGTAGTGTTATCAGAATTAACAAGCTGAAACAAGCCAGGACACTGAAGTAATCTTGCCTCACAAGATAACACATTGATGGAGATCATATACCCTGCTTAGGAAAAGCTCGTGATTATAACTAGATAATATAGATGTTCAGATTTAATTTAGAGAATTTGATTTTAAAATGTTAAGCTTAAAGCTTAAAAGCCCATTTTACCTGGGTTGTTGCTTACAGCCACAGTAGCCTTTCTGTAGTATTTGCAAGACTAGAGTAAATGAGTACTAGCAAAATTTGAACCGGAATGTTCTGGCAAGTTCAAGCATCAAGCCATAAGAAGAAATTCTGTTCTGAATTGTGCAGTTTCTGTATATGCAGTAAGTATTTCACTTCGTGGGGAAAATAATTTCACCTCATGGGGAAAATGCTTCTTTAAGGTTAACTTTTTTTTTTTTTTTTCATGGGGTTTTGTTTGGTCATTTGTTTTAAATTAGACCTGACAATAAAATCTGTTATTGCTTATTTTGGATTTGGGATGGAAAGCTGATGTACTTTTTTCTCTGGAAGATAATAATAATAATAATAATAATAATAAAACAAACTAAAAAAACCAAACCAACAACAAACAAAACAACAATACCAAAACAAAACAAAAACTAAACACACAGCTATGTTATGTGTGCAAAAGAAAAAGGGAGCATTTGTGGGTGTGTATATATGCATATAAATAGACACATGTATATACACATACATGTGTATTTATGGAAGATCTGTAGACACATATATATATGTATTTGTATTTGCTTGTGTGTATTGAAGTGAGGGAAATATGGTTTCTATATAAATGTAATAAAGAATGTAACAAATACTGAGAAAGTAAGGCAGATATATAGTATTTCTCAGTATCTTCACCATTCAGTGCATAATTCTAACACGTATATCTGCAGAGTGTCAAAGGTCTACTCTGAATGCAGAATTATTATTTTATTCATGAGGTTCTCCTTTAGCATTGTACTATATGAGCTTTTGCTATATTTTCCCCATGAGGTGAAATACTTTCTGCTGATACAGAAACTGCACAAGCCTTTTGCAAACTCACTGTCACAGTGGGGATTAGTCTTTATGATGGTCTCATTCCCATGTCTTTATTTATTCTCAATACTGCCAGATGCACAAATCATTGGCTCTACCCATTGTTTTATGCTTACTGTGTCCTATTCAGGAAGATCTCTCTTAGGTGGGATAAACTATCCACTCAGCACACGTAACAGTTGATTGAGAAGACAGATGCAGTAACCACGAATATCCTTCCTCTTCCTTTCTCAGAGCTTTTATTGCTGAGCATGACATCTTATCCTATGGGAAATCCCTGTGGTCAATTAGGGTCAGCTGTCCCAGCTGTGTCCCACCACAGCTTCTACCCCACGCCCAACCTTCTCACTTTGGGAGAGAGAAAGAAAGAGAAAACCTTGACACTCTGCAAATGCTGTTCTGCAGTAGCCAAAACACTGTTGTGTTATTAGCACTTTTTTAAACACAAATTCAAAGCACAGCACCATAGGGGCTGCTATGAAGACTTTATAACTTCATCTGAGCCAGAGCAAATACAATGAACAATAAGAAAAATTACTAGGAGTGATATTTAACATACCCAGAGATTATGTTCCATCCAAAAAAATAATCCTTAGTGTGTTATGTAAAATATAAATAAGTAATGAGCCAGTCCATACTTATATTTAAAACAAAAGAATTAGCCACTATGAGACATTATAAAATGTGTCAAAAGCAAAAATTTTATTCTTCAGTAGTTAAGTTTAATCAGAAGACATATTGAATACTTTGAACTCCTGGCAATAAATAGACAACTTGAAAAACAAACGAACAGAAATAAAAACAAACCAACAAAATCCCTTCAGGGAAACTTCAGCCAAGGAACAGGTTTTTTCAAAGAAGCACTGATTATATCTTATGATAAATGAGCAAGATAGATTTTGTTAAGTAATGGTAGCAAATAGCAGACACTATTAATGGGCTTGTGACAATGATGTAAAGCAATCAATTTTTTTGGTAAATGCTAGTAAATGTAACGATTCATACTTTTCATAAGTTGAAATTCACTAGGGATTTGAGAACATATTGAAAACATCATACTTCCAGAAGAAGTCCTTGTGTGCTGGAAGCCAAGACAGATGTAAATAACAAAGAAGATGGCATCAAGCCATGAAAGAGAACAGTAGAAGGGAAGAATCTAATACACTTATGTATGTTTAATTTAAATTAAGAAAATAAGACAATCAAAGAAATCTCTTACATTTCCATTACTAACTATTTATAAGTGTTTGAGCTAAAGCAGAGAGAGAAATAAACATAAAAAATCACTCGCGTGAAGTGCATGTTTTTAGAGATAGTATAGAAAATAAATCAATATCGTAAGCTTCTTACATTTTAATACAGAACTAAGGGAAAGCATCAGGGAAACTGAAGAGGGAAGAATGAATATGTTCATGAGAATGCGAGACAGAATGAGGGATCCAAATATACTGACAGTGACCCAAAGAATAAGGCTGAAGCAAACTTGGAAATAAATAACATCAAGAAGTCTATTGCTGTAACAATATGACTAATAATCATAACTTGAAAGTAGCTATTAAAAATAGAATTATGAATAACCTAACATTGTTTCCATCCTGAGTGTTCATATGTTTTAATACTTTATAATGCTATGTTAATCGAGATTTACATGGGGCAAGCCTTGGGTAAAATTTATGGAATATATATATGTAAGTTATAAGAAAACAAACAAACAAACAAGCAAACACTTAAGATTTGAACTTGTGTTTAAACAAAGAACCTCAATCAAATGTTTCTGAAGTTTTAAATAATATTTCCCATTTACAAGCTTTTCCTCCAAACAGAGAATGTAGAGTATACATTTATGCTTGTGTACATATACTCTCTCTATATATATGTTAATCTTTATCAGTATGAGAGAGAAAAGAGACTTCTTATAGCACTGAAGAACCTACATGGAAACATCAAAATGAAAAGAAACTTGTCTTTGTTTGTCTTTTTCATATTTTCTATTGTAGACTGAGGGCTAGTTGGTGTTTTTTCCTGTTTGCTCTGTTCTCTAGCTCTATTTCTAAAGTTTACATGTGTCATAATTGCTTCTCTTTTTGAGTAATGTAGAATATATTGGAATATTAACATTAAATTTACATATAACTCTTAAGGAGGAATAAAAATATTAACATCTTTAGAAGCCTATGTATGAGTACTATGTGAGCTACGCAAAGTACTGAGCCAAACTCTGTTGAATATATATGTGTGAATATTTGCAGTCTGGTACAATAATACTGCAGGTGTTAGGTGTTAAAATAAATAAAGGTAAGGAATCTCTCTAAATATGTTTTGTAATGATAACTCAAAGTCAAGTCTTCAGTCAATTTGTTACATCTTACCTTTATTGGTGAGAATAGTAACAAAATTAAATTTCCCAAACGTGCTAAGGTATTTTTACTTCAGTATTTTTGAATGAAAAAATCCACAAACAAAATTACTGCTGTATTCATGAGAAAGAAACATGTTCTTTGCAACTGGCCCCTACAGAAACTTGTATTTACAGTGACTCGGTGTTTTGCTTGAGAGATAGTCCGTGTTACAATGAAGAAGTGATTCCCCAGAGCCTTTCATTAGCTGTGTCTAAACAGAAAGTGTTAACTTACAGAAAGACTTATGTAGACTAATCTGAAAAAAATTAAGATTTATTATTATCATAGAACAATCTAAACCTGAGACTTGCCATTTTCTTTGTGCAGCTATTAGCTGGGGCAATTAAGTGATAACTCTCATAAAAATGACTACATCCATTAAGGTATTGAAGAATTGGGCCACATTTTTTTTTCTATATGCAGTAAAACCAATGAGTCATAACCTACAAATTGAGGACTTCACATTATCTTTTGTTAAATATGTTTAACAGTTCATTGGTTTAAACTTTTGTTAAGATATGGAGATTTTCTTCAGAAAAAGGGCAACACCTGGATACTTGGATTACTATGTTGAATTACACATTATCACAAAAATATTCAGCATCACCACATTACTTAGAATTAAAAATTATATTGTCAGGTGGCCTAATTTTTACTTAGAGTTATTTTTAAGGTGACTGTTAACAAATATAAAGCATGAAAAAAGACTTACTGTCATGGCTGATAAGCAGCTGACCATTTGGTCTTGTCTGCTGCTGTAATATTGGAGTACAACACAATTTATAAATTATATTTTAAAACCCCTTACATGGAAAGATAAAGTAGTTTATGTTATATTGTCATATTGTTTATCTAGAGAGGTCTTAAGACAGAACAGGTACTGTTTCCCTTCAGATGATTCTATGGTGGCTTTCACTGATATGTAGTAAAAATTTGACCTGTTTTTCCAACCAACTGTGAAACTTCAAATTCTAAAAAACTGCTGTTGCTGGATCACTCTGAAATCCCAAACCAGGCAATGCTCTAGAAATGTCAAGTGGTATTTTTATTTTCATATGGAAATGCTGTGACTAATTAACAATACTTAAACTGCTTAATCTAAGTGTCTGTTGTGGTTAAAGAAAACTAATGTAATTGCTCAACCATCTTTAAACCTGTGTCCTCAGATATGTTGACCCAGAAATGACCTGCTGGAAAACATTTAAACTGCTAATTCCAGTTAATTAGAAAATATGAAAGTGTCTGACTCTTCAATGTTATATAACAGTATGGAGAACTATTACAATTTAATCATAGCCTAAACATACATTATACTTTTCTATATGCCAAGTGTAGAAAAAACACAGTTAACTGATGCTGCATAGGCTTGCTGTGTTTAAAGTAAATAAAGAATATAAAATCACTTTGTTGTGGTAACATTTTAAAATAAAAAAAGGACCTTTTTTTTTTTTTTTTTTTTTTAAAAAAGGTATTTCCAATCTTTTGCCTTAGAAATCACAAAATATCAAGATTC
>JANIJG010007034.1:40040-54422 GCA_024611175.1 Megaceryle torquata | reverse complement strand
AATAAAGTAATTCCAGTCTGTTCAGGATGAAATCTCAAAATCTCAAGAGAAATATATTTTTCTTCATTGCATATTTCCATAGTTGTTAAAAAATCACTATTATCCTTCTCAACAAAATCCCAATGCTACTGTTGCTCCCTGCAATGCCATTGACAGTATAATTTAGAGTTTCACTGCAAATATCTTGGCATTTAAGAGATTGACCTCATATGCAACTTCTTAGCAGATATAGATGTATTTATACTCCTTCAAAAAAAAAAAAAAAAAGGTTACAGAAATTTATTTTCAGAATTAAATGTTGTTATGCACTTTGTAAGTAATTCAAGTCTTAAGACATACTAATTTTTTAAGTGCCTGTAGACTGGATTACAATGTACTCCATGTGAAGGAGGAAATAATGTCCTATAAAATTGAGTTGTTTTTTTTTTTCTTAATATGAAGTCTAGACTGCTATTAAATTCAGTCTAAAATTTTACAGGTGGAATGGGGGTGGAGAGACGCACTGTCACCTCGACTTTCTTATTGAAATGAACAATTATGTTAAACCCAGTGGTTTTCTTAAAATGCTGGGCCAGAATCTACATGGTGCTTTTTCTGAACTCAGAATAAATCTGCTACATTTTCATTACATAGTTTTAGCACTCCTTTCTTTCCTTGCTCTGTAGAATTTGGAGATACTTGGGGTCCCAAGCTACTTCCAGCTCATTCTAGTCACACCTCAATTACTCTGAGCATGAATTAAGGCCTAGTTTGCACATAACTCCAAATCTTTTGCTCATTCATGCTGTGTGAATATAGAATCCTTTTCAAGAATAAATGTGAGATTTGTCTCGGAGTGCTATGAGGCACAGAAAAGGCTTTGCACCCAAAATTTTTTAAGAGTTCTAAAAAATGAGGGAAAGTTCAACCATCTTGTGCCAACCCACATATCGCCAGAGATCCCATACTATCTTTTTAGGGAATTCTGTTGTTTGGTGTTAAACAGATGAATTATCTGTGTTTTCTTCTAGAAGTTTCTAAACTTTGTGTGGTGTGAAAAAAAGTAGAAATTATATGTTAATGTGGATGCATAAGCCAAGGGCAAGAAGTGTGAAGGACTGTAGCCCATTTTCTCATTAAGGAGATGACATATGGTAACTTGAGGGGTGGAATAAACAATGTGGTTGTTCGTAAGGCACATAAGTAACATCTGATCAGGATAACATGCTTGAAGTTATAAAAACAATATAGTCATTAGTAACATAGTCTGGGAAACTATCAAAGCAAATCTGAACTGGTAAAGGACCACAAGGCATGCCAAAAACTAGAAATGTGAAAAATACAATTAAAAGGAAGATTTCAATCTTCCTCCCAGAAACCACCGGAGGATGACGAGAGTCCACTACCACAAGGATATGCTCATGCAGTAATGGGCAGAGAGTTATGATAATGACTTCTCGGAATTCTACTGAATATGTAATAGGTTTCCTGGAAATGTAATGCATATGTATGTAATCTTTCTATAAGAACTGATAGTTGTTGAACCCCAGCGTGCATGTTAGGAGGAGAGATCCCCCACATGCCCGGCGTTGTAATAAACATGCCTGCTTTATAACCTTCCACAGGTTACAGAGTTTGTTTCCTCACATCAATGGCATAGTTATTGTCTTAGACTTATGGAGTTCTATGCAGTATTACTTCCTTTGTTATTCATTGCTCAGCTTATCATCCAGTGATTTACCATCTATATGCAGAAGCCACCTGTGAAGCTGATTTTTTGAGGTGTGCACAGAAAACTTAGTGAGTGCCTTGGTACTTGCAAAAATGAGATTGCAGGGCTGAAAGTAAGAAAACAGAAGTTAAAAGTACACTGAAATATTTAACTTTCAAACAAAATGTGGAAGCATACAGCTTGTAGGCATTGCAGCCTTTCAGGTGCACAGTTATAGAACAACTGAATTATTACAGGATAGCTCTGAATGACTGATTTAAAACCCTTCTTGAGATTGAACTAAAAGTGACAAGGAAATATAGTTGTTTGGGCTTAAGAGAGGAAGGTGATTTGGAATGTGGTACAGTTCATAAAATTGCCATCTAGGTCTTAGCTGCATGCCACTTTGATAGTTCAATTATAAATGTATCACTTAAATCTTTCTGGAAGGTGGGTTCAAGCAAATTCTGACTTAATCAGGCAATTGAAGTTCTATGGCTTATAAAGGAGAACAGACTGAATTGTTATAATGTGTCAAAGATTGTTTACTTTTCCCAAATTTGTAATCTGGATCTTTATCTGATATTCAAGGTTATTTAGAATGCTAACCAGTTTAAGAAAAAGAACTGTGCTACAGATCAGACTGCTTTCTAAAGTGCAAGTTAAACAATTTTTGTATGACTTTAAAAATCCACCTTTCCTCAGACTCCCTTGAATATTGCTATGTTTCATGGGACTTCAAATTGGGGCAGTGGTCTGGAACTAGGATCTGACATCAAGAATTTTTGAGATTCTGTTTTGATAATATCCTTTACATAGTCAAGTATTTTATATTTTTTTCAAAACTAGTGCTCAGACTGTCTCTAACTCTTTCAAAATAATCTCAGCTTCTTAAGGATTTATTTAATCATGCTCATAGTATCCTTTAAGGGAATCATTATTTTCTAAACTAATGAAGTTAAATCAGAACTTTTAACTAGTGCTATTTAATACAGCAAATACAATGTATTGTGACCTGGATTTGGTTCAAGTCTGGTGGGTTTGCAAGTAGTATAAGAACTGCATTACTTGAGAGAACATGCTTAGATAATGCATTCTGTGCGATGTATGTGGCCAATGTCGTCAAGACCTTGTCTTAAAAGTTGTTGCAACTATGGTCAAGGTGCCTCAAACAAAACAAGTACTAGAGAACTATTTACTGCAACAATAATATATTTGTAGTGTTTTCTACAAATATGTCTACATATATATAATTCTATACATAAATATACACACTTTCTTTGCATTTTCATTTCAATTAATTTTCTGAAACAAGACTTCCACAAAGCAATCTCCTAAGGGTCTCCTAATAGGGAGCTCAGCTGCTGTCAGTTACACAGCTAGTAGACAGCTCTGATGCATAATTTTCTGTGGGCCACACGTTTTCCATGTGCTTGGGATGTATAGTAATTCCCAGAATTCCATGGACTGAGAACTTGACCAATCTTTTAATCAAAATCACTCCATTTTCCCAGATGCAGAGAAAATTAGAAGGGACAAAACCCAACTACAGTTTAAATTGCCCACTGCTACAAAAGACAATAGAAAGTATTTCTATAAATACATCAGCAACAAGAGGAAGACTAAGGAGAATCTCCATCCTTTATTGGAGACAGGGGGAAAAATAATGACAAAAAGGATGAGGAAAAGACTGAAGTACTTAGTGCCTTCTTTACCTCAGTCTTCAATAATAAGACCAGTTGTTCACCTGTGCCTGAGCCATAAGATAGGGAGCAGAATAAAGACCCCACCAAGGGGAATTTTTGTGCAACCTGCTGCTCCACTTAGACACACACAAGTCTATGGAGCAAGATGGGATCCACCCAAGGGTACTGAAGTAGCTGGTCGAAGTGCTCAACAAGCCACTTTCCATCATTTATTAGCAGTCCCAGTTAACTGGAGAGATTCCAGTTGAGTGGAGGTTAGCAAATGCTAACCCATCTACAGGAAGGACTGAAAGGAGGATCTGGGCAGGCCTGTCAGTCTGACCTCAGTGCAGGGTAAGGTTATGAAGCAGATCACCTTGATTGACATCAAATGGCACATACAGGACAAGCAAGCAATCAGGCCCAGTCAGCATAGGTTCATGAAAGGCAGGTCCTTCTTGACTAACCTGTTTTCAATATCAACAGAATTTGTCTAGGACAGATCTTAGCAGAACAAATTCAGTGATCTTTTCCCATGATCTTTTCCCTTTTTTTAACAGTTTCTGTCTCAGGCTTTTGCACTAGCTCTAGCATTAACTTTGGGGGGGGATATATACAGTTTTTAATATTAACAGTTAGTATTTAATATTGTTCAATAGCAAAATGAAGTATAAATATAATCTCACAAAAGCAAGCACTCCCAGGACAAATATTGTTTCTGTTAATGCCCATTCATGTGACCTTTTATTGTCAGAGGTTCTTCTTATGCCTTAAAGCTAGTAGAAAGGATGAAAAAGTTCACCCTATCTCTTTTATCTATGAAGAAACACAGAAGCAAAAGCTAAATAACAACTAATTAATTTGTACTGCTTTCTGTGTCTCTATGCAGTATTCTTAGGGCAGATCTAACGTTTCAGCATGGTAATACCTCGGATGAAGATGACATTTTTTTGTAGAAATAAAAACCTAACTGAATGAATTCAAAGAAATGCTGTTAGCTTGCCATAATTAGCGAACACACTTTACAAATGTCTATTTTAATATTTATATTGGAACAATTACCATTTTTCCCACCAGGAAATCCAAAAATATTACTAAAACCGGCTAAACAAAAGAAAGCCTAAAAGACTTCAGTTCTGTCTTTTCTACTCTCCCCCTTCATTCCACAAAAGAAAAATTGTATTGACCATTGACATTCCTCTCTCAAGAGATGCTTCAAATCACTGTGTCCTTGATAGTACTTCTCCTAATTTGGTGTCTAATTAAAAGCCTTTATTTGCTTTCCTTCGCAATACTTCTAGTGGTAAGGGCTCAGGATGTTTAAGTTCTCCATGTCTTAGAAATATAATAAAAATCTCCAATGAAGCTTTAAGAAATAAAATAAAACAAAAACCTCAGCGTGACTTTAAAGAAACCATACTGACAAAATGGGAGTGGAAATCTCTGCAAATAGCAGACTGTCAACTAAATGAATATGGGTAAATTGCTGTATATCACGATACTGTGCTCATGATGCTGCATTAACAGGAACTATAGACAAACACGTCCATCTTTTTCAGAGTTTGTTTCAGGTCTGATGTTGGCACATAGTGCCACATTCCGTGTATTGGTTTTAAGTGGGAAAGTTTTAGTAGCAGGAAGAGCAGCTGCAGGGGTGGCTTTTGTGAGAACAAAACAGGAGCTGTCTCTGTGTTGCACAGAGCCAGTTCTCAAAAATTGATCTGTGAAAACATATTTAAGTAAGGGTAAAAAAATGCCATACAACAGCAGCTGGGATGGGGTAGTGAGAATATGTGATCAAAACAACCCTTTAGACACCAAGCAAAAAAGTAGGGAAAGTGCTCCAAGCACCAGAGCTCCTTCCCCTGCAACTTACGGTGAAGGCCATGGAGACACAAGTTGTCCCCCTGCAGCCAATGGAGGCCAAAGTGAAACAGATAGCAACACTGAAGCCCATAATGGTCTTGATGCTGCAGGTAGATGTTCCCCAAAGGAAGCTGTGACCCCCTGGAGAGCATTCACTGGAGGAGGTTTCTGGCAATAACTGACCCAACAGGAGATGCTCACTGGAGCAGTCTGTTCCTGAGTGACAAAAACCTTTGGAAAGGGTCCAGCTAGAGCAGTTCTTGAAGAGCTGCAGCCCTCAGGAAGGGCCACAGGTCTTGAAGAACTGCAGCCCTTGGGAATGGCCCATATCTGAGTTCATAAAGGAGTATCTCCCATGGAACTGAGCCCATGCTGAAGCAGTAGAAGAGTGTGAGAAGGAAGGAATTTTTTATTTTATGTTTCTATAAAACACACTCATTGTAAATGTATGTTTTTAGCATTCTTTCAGAGTCTCAGGATTTAGTATGAAAAAGAAAAAATGGTTGATCAATGTTACTTTTTTTCCCCACTTTGATTAAAATAAATGCTACATGTGCCTAGGTGGGAATGTTTAAAGAGGTGCTTATTATGTATGCTTCTAGATTACTGTACCTAACCTGTTGCAGTGATCAACAATATAGAATTCTAATCAAACATATTCACTTTATGAGGTATCACAGCAAAAAGCACCCTGTGGGATCCATTTTATGTCACTAACTATGATGCAGAGATTTTTCATGTCTTGCTAATACATACTGATCACCTCTTTCAGCATGCAAACAGAAAAATCTCACTCTTGCACACAGAAAAATTGTTCACATACTTAAGCTAAGAAATCTATGCTAATGATCTTGTTGAAAATGTCCCTGCTCATTGCAAGGAGATTGGACTATATGACCTTTAAAGGTACTTTCCAACCTAAACTGTTCTATGATTCTATAATTCTAAGTAGTACAATAGAAAGTTTTGGGACAGTTGGAGCACCTATTCCGGTAAGGATGGGCCATGAACTGTGGGTTGGGAGGTGGTGTTCCACACCACTGTGGTTCCCTAAGCAACTGCTGCTGAACAAGTTAGTAGAGTTGCATATGTTTGTGGTGGTGGTGGTAGAAGCAGTGATTTCTCTCCAGTGTCCTCTTCCTGGAGTAAAATGAGAGTGAAAGAGAGAGTAAAGGCATTAAGACAACTCCAGAAGCTGTTTGCTCATACTGGTCAAAAGGAAGTAGACAGAGCCATAATGTCCCCTTTCTTGTTTAAGATGAGGATTGTCAGTATGACAGAGCAAATCCTATGGTCTTTGATTATCACTATCTAGTCCAGTGATCAACAAGAGTGTTCATCAAGGTTCATCTCATTTTCTTAATGGGAATTATAAGAAAACTTGCTTAAAAAAACACATTTCTGATCTGAATTCAGAAAACTTGTATAGCTACATTTTGACTGTGAGGGTGAATCTCAGCTTATTATTTGTTTTCAATGTATTGTGTATCTCATGGTTCTGTGACACAAAGCAAGGTAGTGCTTGCCTTTCTAAACATACATGGATTAGCCTGTGAGATGACATCAAAACACAACACACTTTATGAAACATCACAGGGATTATATGATATTTCATCCTTCAGCTTCATCTGGGAAATTTTACAAGGCCTGAGTTTACCGATAAAAACTGAGAGCCATACAAATGTCTTGTAAACATTACAGTGTCATGATATTCTCCTGCCTGGTCAGACTGATTTCTCTGAATGCAAGGAGATTATGTCATCTGTTGGAAGAGATGAATCTTTACAGCTGTAAATGCCAAGTACCAAAGTAGAAACTCCTGACATGTTATAGTCATAGCTCATTTTGATAAGAAGACATTAAAGCTCTCTGTACTCGATAACATAGAAGTCCAGCTTAGACCAGGAATGCAGTATTATTTGCATGATTTTTTTTTTCTTGTATTCACTTTATTTGGTTTATAAGTAGTGTACTTTCTTCCTTTTCTCCTTCCACAAGGGGTTCTCAAACACCCAGAGTAAGGTGGTTTCCTTTCCTTTCCCTTCCCCCATCTCCCCCCTCTCCCCCCTTCCTCCTTAAAACTTCACTTGCAACTGAAAATACAGAAACTTAAAAATTGAACTGATGCACTGAGGCAACTATCTGTAATTCCACACACTAAAATCTCACTTTCTTTAACCTTCCAGTATTTTAAACAAATTCTCATATTCTGTAAGTTTTGTTGAATAGTTGCTTAAATATTAAGAAAAATTAATAGAACCTTTTTTTCACAGCATCTAGCAGTCTGAAACCCATTACTTCACTCTATTAATGACAATAAATATAACTAACATTGCACACTGGTTATGAATAGAAGACACTGTTTATTAAGGATACTTTAAAATGTATCTCAAAATCTAGCAACACTTTTTAAATAATGTCTCTACATAATTGCTTCAGTGTTCTTACCTTATAGTTCTGTACAGAAAATTCTTTACCCTACCCTACTTATTCTGTCCCATGAGTACCTTTTTCTTGTTTCAATTGCATCTGAATGGAGGGATTTACATATCGTTAATTTGTTCCTTGATTTTTTTTCTTTTAAGTTTCTTGATTCTCCCTGAACAATACTTCTCAAAGTAAAGAATGGCAAGAGTACAAATTGGCAGAGGTTTGGGAATCTTCTTCCAAAAATTGGAGACTTTGCAATAGGAGAACGTAATTGAATATCACCCTCAGGGCACAACGTTCAGAACTTCATTTACTAGCATTACAAATGAATTCACTCTTTAATTAGCAACTTGAAGTGTGAGAAGTAAATTACATGATTGGTAACATATGATGGAAATGAAGTATGAAAATATTTTTCTGGACCAATATTGCTGATATATGAAAATCTGGTATTATAAACTATTACTTACCCTGGATTCTGCAGCTGCAGTATGATTAAAAATCAGCAGGAAGAGCTACAATAAACAAATAACACCTGCTGCAAGAACAGGTGTTTGTGTCTTCATTTAGAAACCAAAGTAAAACAGAAGATGCCAAGGGGCTGAAGTAGATCGGTATTTGGATTGACATAATTTGTTACTACTTGTCCTTGAACTTAAAAGCACATTATTCTGCTTTCAAGACTCCTTGATAGGAATTCAGCACTCATTTCTAGTAATTAAGCATCTCTCTGCCTTCTCTGTGCAGCTGTCCATTCTCCATACTAGGTGCATTCACTGAAAGTACTTGTTTCTCCCCTCACTGATGTATAGCATAGTGTCTTTGACTACAAACATTGTACACATAAAAATAAGTAAAATCAGAAAATGAGTTTTTATTTTATTTCACTAATCTCATCAATGATTTATTTGACATTTGTAGTCCAAATGAATCAACATAGCCATGGGAATCTATACCACCTTACCTGTTTCTTGATGGATTGTATACATATTTACAAAAGAAGATATATATTTTTAAAAGGAAAGTACAAATCATTCCGTTTCTGATATTTATCTCTATGGCCATTCTGATTCAGATGAAGCAAATGAGTATCTCAGTGGAATTGAAGGTCTGTTCACTGTGTGTCTTTTTGCAGCTTCTCAGTGGTGTTTTCCAACTGAAGAATTCTTCATAATTGCAGAGGTTAAGCAACAGTAATTGGAGTCACTTAATGTCTAGATAATTGCGTAAATTGACATGGTATGTATTTGTTCATGTAAATAACAAATACAGCAGAGCATGTACCAGTGCTTGTGATATACCTTAAATATACCCAGAACCAATTAGACTAAATGGATTCGGTCTGTCTCAAAGAAATTATAAGGAAGTTACTTTCATGTTATAACAAGTCTCAAGCTACTTGGCCAAAAGATTTCACTCTTGTCAAATTGCAGTTTACAGAGGATGACTTTAAGATAGCTCATGGTAGAATATAATGCTTCTAGCCAGCAGGGAGAGAACTCCAAAGTAACAAACAAAGTTTCTGAGATATCTTTTTTTATTTTTCTTTTAAGAGATGCCACACATAAGTGCTGAAATCCCATAATACTTAAAGCGGATGTGAAGAGTTATTACTGGGAATACAAGCAATACCACAAAGTCATTTAAAATCTACACACTGCCAGAAGTGTGGATTATAAAAAGGAGAAGCTGAGAACTGGAAAGTTTTTGGGAAGTTTTAGCATATTTAAGAAGTAAATATTACTTTCCTGTCTTATTTAGGGAGCCTGCATGGGTTGAATAGAAGCTGGAGCCATATCCTGCTAAAGGTAGGATTGTGTTTTGTTTTGTTTTGTTTTCACATTTCAGACAGTTTAGATGCTTAATAATCTTCAAAGTAAATTATATTTAAATCATTCTTAGATTAATGTCCCAGTAGAGACAGTAGAAAGCTTAAGGTATTTGCTACAATGGCAATAGAGCATTTTGACAACAAGCTGAGTGAACCTCCTTTATGATATTGAGTATGGAAGGAAAAACTTCCCTCAAAAAAGAGGAAAGAGGCAAATATTGTTACATGGGTAAAATCCAGATATACTAATAATAAAGGTCCCTGGAACTTATTTAAAATTACATTTTCATTATTAAGTATAATGAGGTATTAAAATGAGATTTAATATAGGTGAGAATACATTTTATAATAGAACTAAATATCACTTCTAATTCTGCTCACAAACACAGACACATTATTACATATTCTTTAGAATTTAACAACTATTATAGTTAAATTAGTAATGTAAACAGATATAAGTATGATCCAAAGAGCTGGAAGGAAATTGAAATACATTTTGAAATCTAAGACTAGAAAAAAAAGGCAATCGTTGAAATTGTTCTGATATAGATTATGGAAGGATGTAACAAAATTGAGTGAATGCTCTATTATGTATCTGAAAATATAATCTATAAGAATGGGCCTATTAATATAGAAGTCAAGCTACATGTTTAGCTGATAAACTGGAAGTTAAGAAAAAGCTCAGTTTGTAGAATTGTGAAAATAAATAACTGACCTGTCAACTATTCTGTGGGAAAAATAATTTAAAATAGATGGGTCATAAATATAACTGAAACTTTTAATGTTAGGTGTAGTTACCTATTAGCTGTTGTATTTAACTGATTTATGATTTTTACAGTGGTATGTAAAGTTGCTGTAGAATTTGGCTTGGGTCAGAACATTTTTACACTTATGATCTATAGATATTAAAAATAATTTATTGAGATGGGTAGCAGGCACAGAAGTTATCATCTAGAAAGAAATTTCCTTATTCTTACTACACAGTTTAACTCATCAATCTACACCTAAAATGAAATCCTACAAAGTCTGATCAATTCTTATTTTTCACAGGACTGTGAAAAAGATGTACATGAATACCCAAGATGTCCAGGATTTTTTTTTTTTTAAATCTTTTTTATTATTATTATTTGTTGTTGATTTTGGTTTTGTTTTTTATTTTTATGAAGAAATCATACAAAGGATGGAAAGTGGTGCACAGAATATATTTCTGTTTCTTGATATTGTTTTTTTCATATTTTTTAGGTCTAGAAGCTTTCATGCACTGTATTCACTTAAAAGACAAAGCAATAAACCTACTTCAGTGCTCTTGAAAGCACACAATGGTATCTGATTATTAGGTAAAGATTTTCTGAAAGAGTTGTTCAGGTTCTTCAAATGCTCTGAAAGCCATTCCTTCCTTTCTTGTTACCTGAGTTTATTACATTGCTTTTAGCCACAAATTGCCCCCTATGACTAAGATGTCAGGTGCATTGTTTATTCTGGCTGTGCCCGAAGTGCTGCTGGTGTCTCAATGTTAGTGTATTGTGTACAAACACTTGTGTGGATATAAAGGTTAATCACAGTATAGTGGCTGTTTCCCCCCTAACAATTTCTGTGAGTTGAGACAGTAAAAAATAGACTATTATTGAAGTGTATGTTATTAGAAATAAACATTCAAGTTGGTGAAAGATTATTTATCTGAATCCTGTTTTCCTGACTTCTTCTGGGAAAAGCTGATGTTACCTGCTATTGTTTTACTGGACTTGAAAGAATAAAACAGTAATGCTGCTAAATGTCTGCAATAACCATGCAGTGAGTACACAGTTCAATAGAAAATCTATTTCTGATTTGTTAATATTTCCTATTTTAAGAGCTTGTTTTCATAGGAATTTTATTCTGTGTTTCTTCTTGCTAGAATTTGATTTTAGTGCTTAAAGCATTGTCATTTTTGCAAATAGGGTAGAAATCTCAGGAAATATTCTAAGATTTCTGGCATTTGCTCAAATATGCTAGGGTATCTGGAATTCTGGCAGGATGTCCAAGACCAGATAGTACAGTGGCTTGTAAACTTCTTTGTAAAGAGAATTTCTCTGAAAGGTAACTGAAGTTAGCTGAACTGGTAGATAATATCATAGTAATACCCAGGTTACCTTTATTTAATTGTCTTCTAAGAGGTTCTATGTGTATATACTTTCACTTCACAGACTATTCTCTTTGTCAGAAATAAAATTCTTTACTTGCTAATATTAGTGAAGCTTATTTAACTTAGGTTTCTCTTTTCACATTTTACATCAATTATCATGATTTCCTATTACAAATTTATATTTAAATTCCAAGTATCTCAAGTTATAACACCAGAGAAATGTTTATTACTGTTAATAATAAATGTTTCATTTGATTTTTTTATGGTATAGAAAACAGAAAAACAAATTCTTTACACGAAGTATTTCGTGTGTTTGATCACATATCATATGATAAAAGCTTCAACATATGTATCAGGCACTATAAATAATAATAAATGTATCACTAAAAATGTCACAGAGATAAGCAAAAATATATTTGGTAAGATTAATGATGGTTTTGGCCAAGGTTTGTACTTTCATACACACTGAAAATCTAGACAAAATTTACAATAGCATGCATACAAACAAATTACACATACAGTAATTTTATTTTGCCATGTTAATATTAAGATCATCATTGGCGTGAGCATTATAACTTTTGTAGAAGAATACATTGTAGAGCTTATGATACTACATACCATGTCTTGTGCTATGATGAGAGCTGTTGAAGTTATTGCCCTGTTTGTCTTAAGAAAATCATAAGGTCCAGATTTCATAACTTCTTTTCTTGATGTGAGTTCTCTAGTTTTTGTCTTCACTCTTCAGCCTTAAGCTCTAGTCAAGTCATCCTTGCATACAGCAGCAAGTATCTTTGTACTCATACATTCTTCACTAAATCTAGTGAAGAAATTCTGGATGCAGAAGTCTGGTGGGTATTTTAGTTGGGGGTTTTTTAGGGTTTTTTTAATAAAAATAATTATTTGGTTCCAAACTTAATAAAACAGACACTTTTGCAGCTATATCCTATGTGTCTTTGAAGCCCTCAACTCATGAGCCCAAACATTCATTTATTGAGAGAAATGTCCACTAAGTTTTCCTCATGATGGAACAAAGTGAATTTACAGACAAACACAAACCCTCAAATCTTTGCTAGGAGATTCTGTGGGTTTGCTATATTAGTCCAGTAATACCACCATGTCCCTATGTATGAAGTTTGTATGGGACAAAGTTAATTTTTTTCATACTAGCACCTATGATTGTGCATTTTGGATTGACTGCTAAAAGTAGTAGTAGTATTCCATATTTTGGGTATTGCTGCACAGTGCTCACAAAGCTCACTCTTTTCCTTTCTGCACTATTCCCCAGCCAAAACAAGTAAGCTGGGGTTGGGCAGGGGGGCAGAGGGGAATATAGCTGGGGAAGCTGGCCTAAATTGACATTCCAGACCAGATGATGTCAGCAATAAATGCTGAGGGAAAATGAAAGAAAGAGAGGTGAGTGGCTGGGCGGGCAGTAAAAAAAATATTCTTTACATTTGAAATTGTTCAGTATTTTTTTAAATCAAATTTAGGCAAGTTCTGTTTGAACTGTGCAGTGTTTTTTTAAACATAAGTAATATAATAATTCTACTGTTTTGCAATCCCAAGACAGGGAAAAAGGCATCAAGCAGAGGTACTCTCTGAGTTGCTATTATCTCTGTACCTGAGTTATGATACTTGCAGGAAGGAATAGCAGGATAGACTTCCTCTATTTATTTAGTTGTTAGTATGCTTGGTAGTCTGTAGGATTTCCAGGGTGAGCAAATATAAGATGATGACAAGTACTTCATGCATTTCAAAAACTGTCTTATATGCCGATTATCACTATTAGAGCCAACAGCAGTAACTCAAAAAGAAGAGAAAAAGACCAGTTGTAATAATTCCTTAATATTTTAGTATTCTTTCTATTATTTAGTCCTAGCAGTAAGACAGAAAGGCAACAGACAAGCATGGCTGGGTCAAAACCTGTTGGTCAAACGAAAGTGCAAGAAGGAAATGCACAGGCAGGGGAAGCAGGGGCAAGTACCCTGGGAAAAGTATAGGGACACTGCCTGGTTGTTTAGGGATTGGATCAGGAAGGCCAAGGTACAGCTGGAACTGACCTTGGCAAGGGACGCAAGGAATAATAAGTTTAATATAATAAGGAATATAATAATTAATTTAATATAATAAGGAATAAGGGTTTCTACAGGTATGTCAACCAGAAAAGAAAGTTCAAAAAAATTATACCACCCTGATAAGCAAGATGGGAAAGCTGGTAACAACAGATGGGAAGGCTGAGGTACTCATCAACATTTTTGCCTGTCTTCACTGTCTGTCTCTCTTCCCACACCTCTCAAGTGGATGGACCATGAGATGGGGACCAGGGGCAAAGTCACTCCCACTGTAAGAGAATGTCTGTGACCACCTGAGGAACTTAAACATACATAACTCTATGGGACTTGATGAGATGTATCCCAGAGTCCTAAGGGAATGGGCTGATTCATGTATTTGACAAACCACTCTCCATGATATATGAAAAGTCATGGCAGTCAGGTGAAGTCCCTGGTGACTGGAAGAAGGGAAATATTGTGCCCATTTTTAAAAAGGGTAGAAAGGAGGACCCTGAAAACTACCATCCTGTCAGTCTCACGTCTGTGCTGTGAAGATCATGGAACTGATCCTCCTAGAAGTTATGCTAAGGCACATGGAGATCATGGAGGTGAAGCATAACTTCACCAAGGGCAAGCCCTGTATGACCGAGGTAGTGGCCTTCTATGATGGAGTTGCTATATCAGTAGAGAAGGGAAGAGCTACATAT
>JANIJG010007034.1:7819-28894 GCA_024611175.1 Megaceryle torquata | reverse complement strand
ACCTTGTAGATCACTGAGTCCAACCATACCTACAAGAATAAAGAACACCTAAATACCTGACCACTAAAAGGAAACAATACCAAAAACCAACACACAAGCCCTCTACATGGCTGCTCCTAGAGCACGTCAGGAAGCACCATGTCAACTCGTTTCTTAAATACCTCCAGGGATGGTGACTCAACCTCCTCCCTGGGTAGGATGTTTCAGTGCCTCACCACTCTCTCTGTAAAAGAATTTCTTCCTAATATCTAATCTAAACCTCCCTTGCTGCAACTTCAGTTTTAGCTTGGCATAATTTTTTAGTATAACACCTACTGTTATAATAATTTTGGTATGTTTCTGTAAAAAATACTAATTCTATTCTAGTAATATTATTACTGATAGCTACTAATAACCATCACTTATTCTGAGAAAAGAGAATTATCTTTGACTCTAGAGTAATAATGTACAGGATAGACACCCTGAAAGTCTGGGCAAAGGATAAGAGCCAAGTCCCCAGGGCTATAAAGAAATCATTAATGGTCAACTATTAGACATTAAAGAAATGTTACCTTGGAAGTTGGCTACAATAAATTTTAATGATATCAAAGGGTAGATCATGGAACAGATTCTTCTGAAGGATATGTTAATGCACATGGAGGACAGGGAAGTAATCCTAGGTAGTCATCATGGATTTACTAAGGGCAAGTCCTTCCTGACCAACTTAGTAGCCTTCTACAATGAATTCACTGCATTAGTTGACAAGGTTAGACCTATGGATGTCATCTATCTGGTCTTCTTCTGCAAGGCTTTGACATGGTCCCCCACAATATCCGTATCTCTAATTTGGAGAATCACAGGTTCAGTGGGTGGGCTGTTCAGTGGATAAAGAACTGGCTAGATGGTCACATCCTGAGAGTGAAGTTCAACAACTTGATGTCCAGATAGAGGAAGGTCATGAGTGGTGTCCCTCAGGGGTCTGTGCTCGGACCAGTGTCGTTTAATATCTTCATTAATGATATTGACAAAGGTGTTGAATGCACCCTCAGCAAGTTTGCAGATGATACCTAGCTGGGGGTTGCAGTTGATAAGCCAAAGGGATGGGATGCCATCCAGAGGGACATGGATAGGTTGGAGATGTGGGCTCAGATGAACATTATGAGGGTCATCAAGGCCAAGTGAAGTGTCCTGCACCTGAGCCGGAGCAACCAGCATTATCAGTATAGGCTGGGAGAGGATATATTGGAAAGCAGTCCTGTGGAAAGGGACTTGGGGGTGCTGGTAGATGAAAAACTGGATATGAGCCATCAGTGTGCAATTGCAGCCCAGAAGGCCAATCACATCCTGGGCTGCATTAAAAGAACTGTGGCCAGCAGATCAAGAGAGGTGATTCTGCCCCTCTACTCTGCCATGGTGAGACCTCACCTGGAGTACTGCATCCATTTCTGGAGCCCCCAGCACAAGAAGGATGTAGGCATATTGGAGTGTGTCCAGAGGAGGGACACCAAGATGATCAGGGGAATGAAGCATCTCTCGTATGAAGACAGGCTGAGGGAGTTAGGGCTGTTCAGACTGGAGAAGGCTCCAGGGGGACCTTATAGTGACCTTCCAGTACCTGAAGGGGGCCTACATGAAGGTGGCAGAAGGTCTATTCAAAAGGGTTTATAATGATAGGACAAGGAGCAAAGGTTTTGAGTTGGGAAAGGATGGGTTTATACTGGATATTAGAAAAAAGTTATTTAATATGAGGGTGATAGACCACTGGAATGGGCTGCCCAGAGAAGTGGTGGAGGCCCCATCCCTGGAGTCATTCAAGGTCAGGCTTGATGGGGCTCTGAGCAACCTGCCCTAGATAGAGATGTCTCTACTTGTGTAGAGAGGTTGGACCAGATGACCTCTGGAGGTCCATTCTAGCCTACAACATTCTATGATTCCATAAATGTTGATTTATTGATCTGTGAAAGATTTAAGTTATTCTCAGTTCTTTCTTTCAGATACAACTTAAGTCTTCAGTGGCCTTATCAAGTTTAGTAATTTTTATTCTGCAAAGAGAAGATGCATAACAACAGTGCTCATAAAACACTTCAGAAATTGACAGAATGTGTTGCAGTAGTCTCTCACCTGAATGGCTAACAAGCACATCTTAAAAATGTCAAAATCTTACACTGAAGATTGGAATAGCTTTGGGCAATTTGCAGCATTTTAGGAAAAGCCATAGAGAGATAGATGTAAATAGTTGCATATAATTACAAGTGACAAAATTAAATAGTGAAATAATTAATTTAGTTAAACTTAGTTAAATAATAAATGCATTGTTTTGAATATAAGTATTGCTATTAAAAATTATTTGCATACTTATGTATTTTTTTATTATAAAAAATAATCAAACACCCCCAAACCATAACATATTAAAAATTACAACTAACATATTAGGTTGGTGATAAAACAATGCTTATTGAAACCAGACATTTCAAAGGGTTGTTCTTCCTTTCTTCCATGTGCAAAGATAGGCTAATTTGTTTTGCTTTCTTGCATCTTGCCTTTTTCATCTTCTAAAAATATTGAAATAAAGGATCTGTATGTGAGGCATTGAATTAAAAATAATTGGGGCCTTATAAACTTGTGATAATGACCAAAGGGGGACAAAATGATCAAAAGATGTGAAAATCACTATCAAGTAACTAAAATAACTTTGCACACTTAGTATTTAATATCAACAGGCATGTTAATGAGATGTTAAATAATTATATTATCTGCTTGTTGGAGAAAATAAAAAGTTCATAACAGGAAAAAAAATGGTTTTACCTGGGAATTTTATAAAAATAGAATACAACATTAAGACAGTCATAGTGATGATGTTGGAGTTCAAAGAGGAGTTCTTTACGCTGTGCTTTTTAGTACATATAAGATGAATAGACATTATTAAGAGAAGAAAAGGGAAAGCAGACTGGAGTACAAATATTTAGTCACATTTAAATATCATCTCATTAAAATTGCTATTATGTTTGATCCAAAAGAGAATAGTTGACAAAATTGTACAACACAATATTTACTATTGTGTCCTTTCTTGATATATACAGGGCTTTAGTATTTGATAGCCAGAAAGACAGCAGTTACTCATGTAAAAATGTAAATCAATAACATGAAGAAGTTCTTGGTGGTGGTGATATATTTTCTATATATCTGTTTAATTTTAAGAATGGCAGAAATTTATAAGTTGGAGATTTGTTGACTAACTAACAATTTAAGAATTAGTTAATTATTGACAAATACACAGCATTATTGTGAAGTTTGAGAAAATAACTCCAGCAAGCTCCAAACCTGTTTTGAGGGTGCCTATGATCATTTTAGTAGCCATAGTTTTAACCAGTGAACTTACATGTAGTGACTGAAGGAAAAGACATAATGGCTACATAGATTAGTATTAAGAAAACATGACTAGGCACTGAAACACAAATATTTTAATTTGTTAAAATATTACATTAGTTCTTGGTATGGCTTTGGTACAGAGTACTCTCTCAAATTAATTCCTGTCAGGATTAAAGGTTTAGTATGGCTGGGGAATTTTTCCCATTTACATGCAACCAGTTAAGTTTCTTAACCTACACACATATAGGTTGTCCTTGTTGGTCTAAAGCCTAGGGAATAGGTCCCTAGCCTCATAGTATAGCTGTAATCAGCAAGACGATAGATGTATTACTATTGATTCATAGTGCTCTTTACTGGTTTTGCTTTGTTGTACACGTATACGCTATATACTGATAGGTTCTATTTTATTAAGTACCATAGCATGAATTCTCCTCACTCAGTTTTAGACATCAAAGAATTCTTCAGTTCATCTACAGTCCAAAGACAATGAACCAGGCAGACTTCAGGTGAGCTGAATTGCCCTCTAGAGGTGTGTAATGGGGTGGTGGCGGCGGCCTTATTTTGCCCATAAGAGTATCTTTAGGTGTATATACTCCTTAAATTTTGTCAGTCTTAGCTGTTTAGAACAATCTACTTGCTGTTATCTAAAACTTTAGTTCAGTTTCAGGTGAGGACATAATTTGTATCCTTTTCCACCTGAAGTTCATCTGAAATAAAAAATAATTAGTAAACTATGAAATTAGGAATCTAATTCGAGAGTAATGAAAAGTAACCTGAAATATTTTCTGGATCAAGGAGAGATTCATGAATATGAATGACTGTACTTATACACAGACAAAAGGTGTATAGTAGGAATACGCATACATAGGAATTTTTAGATGACAGCTTTTTAAAGGCACAAATCAGTTAAGACTGATTTGGGGGAATAAAATATGCTTTTGTACTCACTAGGTTTCCATTTTTTTTGAATTGCATTACCTCATAATGAACTTCTGTCAATCCATTAAGAATCTGTGCAAATATAGGTCTTATTAAAAAAAAAAAAAATCCCATCTTTGTGTTTGTGACTGTTTGTAAACAAGCCACTTAATAGGAGAATTCTAAGTAGGATCCCTAACAAACAAAACAAACCTACCTAGGTCTTGCAGCTATGTTGCACTGCCTTTTAGGATACTATTTTTACACTGAGAAAGTAAGCAATATTAGAAAAAATATATCTCATACTTTTACCTTTCAAATTTTCAAGGTTATTCAGCTTTTCTTTTTCATTCTTTTTGCTTTGGCTTATGTGTTTTATTACGTTTTGTTTCTCCTTTGTCCCACTGGCTATGAATAACATGTTTTGAGGTAAAAAAAATACTAAGACTCTGATCCATATATCAGTGTGTGTTTGTTGTGAATTCAGGTTGATTGCAATGTTCAACGGGACACTTCAAAATAGAAAGCCTAGCAGCTTAGAAATAAATGTCATTTTTCATTCCCAGGTCTTATGTGGCTTGCTTATTAATGTGCATAATCATTAGGAAAATTAAAAAGTCTTTGATGCTTGTCTATTGACTATTGAAGTACTCCATAAATGCACTTTTAGATTAGTCTTAAGACTTTGAATTCAATCTGTGAATGACTGGAATACATAAAACTCTGGCATGCAACCAGCCCTCCTTCTTTGTAGGGAGGATCTTTTATACAGAAACAGCTGCAACTTTCATTAAGTGTTTGCATGCAGCCAAGCAAGACAGAACTGTTAAAATGTAATGAAGTGATAGAAATTGTGATCTCCATTATAAAATAATCACCTGAGAGAAGTAGTCTTCTGCTCCTGCAGTGACATTCACTGCAGTATCAGCATCTGAAAGTAATAAGATTTCAGAATGAATTTGAGATTATGTGGCATCTTCACAACTGTTTGATGTTTTCTGAGGACAAAATGCAGAGATGGTAGCCTTAACTTCAAAGTATTGGTACTTTTAGACATCATCATGTCTTTTTCTGTTCAAATGTGGCTACTCTTCCAAGCCGCACAAATATTTAACACAAATACAGTAATAAATCCTTATAAAACTGAAGATACAGTTTAAAAAGTAGTTAATTACTTGCAATGACCTATGTCAAGTAATTTTGCCTGCTCCCAACTGTCTGTAATACTGAGTTATTTACAACTGGAATTTTTCTATGACCTTATCATGTTATCACAAATTCTGCCAAACTTCCCCCCCCCCCCCCCCCAATTCAGTATGTTGGGCATATATATTCAGCAATACAAAATGTTAGAATAGCTGAGCACTGTATACTCCAGATGGTTCCTCCTACATAGATACTGGAAATTCCATCATATGTACTGTAGATGAGTCTATAAAGCCTTTATATTACAGTGAGAGGCTCTTAGTCATTACACTGAGTTGCAATTAGCAGGGCTCCTTATGAAGTTTTCATGTTGGGGGTTTTTTTTGTCTTTTTTTTTTTTTCTGCTTGATTATGAGCAATTAATTTAAATTCACTACAGAAAGTTGTAGCTTTATTTTAGCAGAAATCAAGAAGTGAAGTTTACATATTTTACTGTTATAATACAGTTGCATTCTTATGAAGCAGCTCGTGTTTCACACCCTTGATTTCCGAATCAAAATTGCCTTCAAATATGAAAGGTATCATTTATGTTTTAACAGGCTAAAGGAGAAGAGACCTTACTGCTCTCCATAACTACCTGAAAGGATGTTGTATTGAGGTGATGTTGGTCTCTTCTCCCAGGTAACTAGTGATAGAATAAGGAAATGGGCTTAAGTTGCACCAGAGGACGTTTAGGTTGAGTATTAGGAAATATTTTTTTTATTGAGATTGTGGTTAAGCATTGGAACAGGCTGCTCAGGGAGGTGGTGGAATCACCATCCATGGAGGTGTTTTAAAAAAGTCTAGATGTGGCACTTCCACCATGGTTTAGTGATCCTAATAATATTTAGTAGATGGTTGGACTTGATAGTCTTGAAGGTCATTTCCAACCTTAATGATTCTATGGACTCATCACATTATTATGTCTTCTGGTAGCTTTATCCTGGATAGTTCCACTGTGGTCTCATGGATTGAAAACTCTAGCAATTGCTGTACATTAAGTTCATTTCTAGAGCACCTATTTGAGTTTGGTTTCAACTGAAAGGGAATTAAGCCTGTAGGATCCAAGGTTAATCCACAGCAAAACCAAAAATTAAGTAAAAGGAGTGCTGAGGAAGCCCTGCTCAAAACCACACTCCTGCTTTTTTAGTGACACTAATGTGTCCACATTCAAGGAAAAACAGGTTGTTGAAGTTGTAAATCATAGAATAATTTTGGTTGGAAGAGACCTTCAAGATCATCAAGCCCAACAGTTAACCTAGCACTGACAAGTTACCACTAAACCATGACCCTCGGTACCATATCTACATGCCTTTTAAATACCTCCAGGGATGGTAACTCCACAACAAACCTGGACAGACTGTTGCACTACTTAACAACCCTTCTAGTGATGTTTTTCCTGATGTCCATCCTAAACCTCCCCTCGTGCAACTTGAGGCAATTTCCTCTTGTCCTATCACTTGTTATCTGGGAGAAGAGACCAACCACCACCTCTCTACAACTTCCTTTCAGGTAGTTGCAGAGAACAAGATGGTCTCCACTCAGCCTCCTTTTCTCTAAGCTAAACAACCCTGGTTCCATCAGTCACACCTCTAAGACTTGTGCTCTACACCCTTCACCAGACTTGTTGCCCTTCTTGCTCTATCACGTGCTCTATCACTTCAATGTCCCTCTTGTAGTGAGAAGTCGAAAACCAAACACAGTATTTAAGGATCAGCCTTACCAGGGCTGAGTACAGGCAGATGATCACTTCCTGAGTCTCGCTGGCCACACTATTTCTGATACAAGGCAGGATGCTCTTGGACACCTGGGCACACTACTGGCTCATATTCAAGTGGCTGCTGGCCAGGTCCTTTTCTGCTGGTCAGCTTTCCAGTCACTCTTTCCCAGGCATTGCACAGGCTTGTTAGGAACCAACACTTGGCTTTGTTGAACCTCATACCATTGGCCTCAGTCCATCAATCCAGCCTGTCTAGATCCCTCTTGATATGTCTCATGTGCGCATCACTCTGGGGTGAAATTTCCATTTCATCTCTCCATAAAGTCCTTATGTATGTTTCCATGTGAGTTGTTATTGCCTATAGGAATCTTTTATGGGGAAAAAAAATAAAGAAGTTTAGTTTATCATAGTGATCCTGACATTCTAGCAAAGCCACAGAAGTTCTTTTTATTCCATTCAATATATCTATGCCATACAGGCAGGTAGGTAGCTGTTCATTTCATTATTAATGATAGGCTGATTGATCATTGCAACTCTTTGGACTGTATAGTTTCTCTTTATTTGAAATTGAAGATAAAGTAGTATAAATTAATGGTAGATTATAGACAATAGCATTTCCCTTTGGTGTGTTGTTCTGAAGATTCTAAACTCGTTAATGAAACACCTACTAAAAGAAAGCTAGATTTGTATGTATTACAGAATCACAGAATGTCTGGAGTTGGAAGGAAGCTCTAAAGGTCATCTTCTTCAACTCCTCTGCTTAAGCAGGGCCATCCAGAGCAGGTTTCCCAGGAACATGTTTAGACATCTTTTGAATATGTCTGAGGATGAAAACTCCATTACCTATATGGGAAACTTAGGTGGTTTTTTTTTTTTTGCTTAGTTGCCCCCACATTGAAAAAGGTGTCTAAAACAGTGCTGACAACGTACCAGTGTTTTGGATATTGCTGAACATTGTTTGCATAGCATCAAGACTTTCTCTTCAACCTTGCCCTCGCCTCTCCCTCTTGTGAAGGCTAGTAGTCTGGGGTGAGTAAGAATATATTTTAAATAGTAAACTTTGAGAAATATTTGCTTTCTCAGTGCATTGAAATGGAAATCTAGTCAGAAAAATATCTTTAAATCAATATTTAAGAAACACTGGGAGAAGACACATAGCTCCTGTACAAGTTTTAGAAGTGGGAGAAACAGATGTAAATAAACCGACTGAACTGGAGAAAGGGCACACTTCAGGTCTTGTTTCCTGAGCTACATGTTGATCTTATTTGTTTTCAGCTTCTATTTTAGGATGACTTATGTTACATGCTAGGATTGTATCCTAGCATGATCAAAAGCAAATAGGCTACTAGTTTAAACTAAACTCTTAATTTTTGATACCTTACATTAAATCAAACAATTTCATATTTGTCTAAATGTTAGGTGACTTTAATAAGTGCAATACACCTGAATATCACATTCAAAATTAACAAATTGCTTGGGGGTTGTGGTAGGCAAAAAAATAATTTGTGAACACTGACAGGCACCAGATAATTGTGCATGTAAATGTTCAAAACTGAACTATTGAACTCTTAAGCAGAAGCCTTCCTGCTACTTGCTAGCTAAAACTGCTATGGTCTGGCTGTAAATCTTTGGTAATACTGGACTAAACAAAAAAGTCCTGAATTATCCAAATAATAATTAAAAAAAAAAAAAAAGAGAGAGAGAGAGACATAATTATCAATTAGAAGACTGATAATATGTTCTGCACATATACTATTTAGACTGAGAAAACTCGGTCTTAAAGTCCTGGAAAGAAGATCTGAGCTGAAGATCAGGAAAGTAGAGGAAGATCCTGGAAACTAGGGAGATGTATGAAGATAAATGTCTGTATATGTCCAGGACCTTAATTAGTTATACCTGGGACTAGTAACTGTAAGCAGCTGCACAGCAGAAGCCAACATGACTTTCTGCCTGACCAACAGCAGTCTCCTTGCTTGGGGAAGGCAAGTCTAGATCTAAGGAATATAGGTCCAGATCACCTCTAGGAAGGGGGATAATCTAATAAAGGGTCTAATCTTGTATATTCCAAAACTAACCCAGTATCTACATCCACTAAAGGTTGTTTACTTTGCCTCATGTCTTGATAGATAGCTTTTTGTTTTGTTCTAAACAGAAAGAAGAAGAAGAAATAAAAGGCCAATCTACAGGTTCTGGATCTTTCTTACTAGTAATATCATGGACAATATTTAATTTACGATGTGCAAATGGCTCTTGCTTACAAGTTCCTTTTTAAGCCACTTCTGTTGAATTGCCGGAGAGAGAAAACATATTTTTGTAGTGAGTTTTAGGGACTATACCTAACAAAGTGACTGTAAGGTTGACTTTTCGCTGTCAGGGATATGTGCAATATTTTATGAAACATTTATAAATGTATCACTTTTCTGTTACAGAATCACAGAATTGTCACAGTTGGAAAAGACCTCTAAGATTGCTGCATCCAACTGTACAGAAAAAAACCAAACCAAAACAATGAAAAAACACCTCTCCTTCCCACTAAAGTATGTCCTGAAGTGCCTCATTTACATGTTTTTTGAATACCTTCAGGAATGGTGACTTCACCACCTCCCTGGGCAGCCTGTTCCAGTGCCTGACTATTCTTTCAGCAAAGAAATTCTCTCTAATATCTAATCTAAACCTCCCTGGTGCAACTTTGGGACATTTCCTCTAGTTCTGCTGTCATTTACTTGAAAGAAGATGCCGCACCCACCTCTCTGCAATCTCCTTTCAGGTAGCTGTAGAGAGCAATAAGGTCTTCCCTCGGCCTCCTCTTCAATCTAAACAATCCCAATTCCCTCTGCCTCTCCTCATAAGTAGGACATGTTCTTCAGACCCTTCACCAGCTTGGTTGCCCTTCTCTGAACTTGTTTCAGCAACTCATGAACTTGTTTCAGCAACTCAATGTCTTTCTGCTAGTGAGGTGCCCAGAACTGCACACACTACTTGAGGTGTGGCCTTGTCAGTGCCAGGTACAGTGACACAATCACTTCCTTTCTCCTACTACCACACTGTTTTTAATACAGGTCAGGATTAAATCTGTTCTTATAGATTTAAGATGATGGCACTCCTTTCTGCAGAGGACTTTATGTGGCTTTTTCCATTCTGCATCCAGTTGTTCAGAGGACTAATCAAAGTTTTATATTTAGGAAATACTTTTTTATTAATTTTGATAATCAAACTGTTATGGATAAGCTTTGAACTTAACACGTTCAGAAGGTGAACTCTTAATGAACAAGTGATACACATCATATTGCTAGACCATTAATTACAATCAGCAATATGACCTAACAAAAGGAAAGACATACCAGATGTTTTCTTTTGTAAATACTGAATATTTATAGTTATTTCTTTCTCTACTTTCATTAGCTCTTCTCCAAGACTATATTTACAGTTGAGGGGTTTTCAAAATTTGCTTCATTTAGTATTTTTGAGAAACTGAGTGTAATTTAGCCAGATACCTAAAACAAGAATATAGAGAAGAGATAGGAAATACATTGCCTTAGTCATAGTACAGTTATTACAAGCATAAGATGTCTGTTAGGATCAAGAATACTAATCTTGCAAAAGGGAACTTGTACAAATGCTTAGGAGGAAAAGTAGAAAGGAAATACATGAAGACAAGGAGGTCTGGGAGGAAAGAAGCGCTCTCTAAAACTGCTGATTAAAAGCAGTTCTTGAAGGAAAGGGCCAGAAATATGTTCCAAAACAAACAAATAGAAAATACAGCAGAACAGTTCAAAGAAAAAATGCTCTGAAAGAATTTACTGCCTTGTGGCTAGACATGACATTGAAAGTAGCATGGACACAAGTTGATTAAGCTGCTGTCAACACATTTGGCCCCAGGAATCAGTTACTATTGATTTACAGCATACAGTAAAGGAAAAAAGACAGAAACTTATGAGAAGATCTGTATTCAGTAAATTCTATTAGCATATTCACTGCAAAGGATTTAAAAAACAAGGTGGAATTGATCTAAGGAAAAAGTCACATGAAAAGAATCTGTTACAGCCAAAAGTTCCCTCTGTGTTGCATGCCCATGCCCATAAGAAAAATGAAAGCATAAATGATAAATAATTTATTACTATTATTCTTTTACTTTCTGCATTCTTAAAATAGTAACATATTAAAGGTAGGTTTTTGAAAAAAAATGGTATTTAGTATAGAACATCAGTAAGTTGCTAAAAATAAAACATGTTTGTTTCATTCATAAGACATTCACGTTATGGTTATTTAGACATTCTGAAACACAAACACAAGCCCTCTTCTCAGAATAAGTGACGGGCTTCTCAATTGTTTAGACCAGAATATGAATATAAGACAATCAGGCCTTCAGAACATGTTGTGCCTGTCACATGGGGAGCTATAGCTGCCAAAAGTATTGTCAAAGACTATGAGAAAACATATTGCAAAAAAAGACATAGATGGTGTGACTGTAGAAACACAAACAGAAATACAGAGGCTGTCAGCAGCTATAAGTCAAACGAATGGACTATCAGCTAAAATGAAATTAAAGGACATCTTAATTTATAATACCAAGACATGGTAAATTGATGTTTTATTAAAATTTTATTAGGTGAATTCTATACACAATCCTAGAATGGTATCATAAAGCTAGCTGCTGCTTTTCTACATGATATTATATGGAAAAACACATTTTTACACTCTAAGTATGTGTATAAAGGTCTCATCTACCAACTCAAGCACACTCTTTCATAGATATGCAGCCTGACCTGTCCATTTTATTCTTTTAACAGCTGCAGTGGCATACATAGCACCACATTTTCTTTTTTCTTATAATTTTTGATGGTTGGATATTTGACATGCAGATTGTGTGTGGTGAATCACTCCATAAAACCAGGATAATTTTTTTCCTTAAACAAAAGAGAGGTAATAAACAACAACAAAAAAGGTTTTCATGTTGAATATATGTTGCATTTCTTGATTGTTTAATATGGTTGTGGCATTTAAAATTTCCCTGTATTTTCTTTCCAGCCTAACACATGCAGAAGAAAACATGCAGTTGTCTTTTCTTGCTTTGAAAACCAAGCAATACTTGAGGAAGCTGAAGCTGCTCAGATGAGAAGTTATAATGAACAGGAGTTTGCAACATTGGCCAGAGGTCTACTCTTACATGTTTAAGACAGACAAACTCAAACTAGATATAGTGTGCTGTGAAAAGTAACAAGGTGGTCAGGAGAATGGAGATTCTGTCATGCAAATGGAAGGTAAAAATACCCATTTTGTGAAGCTAATAAACAATGTGTGAAAGAAGATATGGTAGTAACACTGGCATAAATGAAAAACAATAAGACAGCACTGTCTTATAAGATAAATAGTCCTTCCTGAAGTTTATCAGTCTACCCTTCACCTAGTATGGCATGTCAGATAAGAATAAACCAGTATCTCTGAGGAGAAATAATGAGTGCATGAGATAGTAAGGTGGTTCCAAATATCAGAATTACAGTGACAGTATCTTAGACCACACTGCTTTCTTAGTTTCTAAAGCTGAACAACTTTGATAAATATAGCCTCAAAAAGGAGTGAAAGTGCCAGGTGACTCATTCATATTATTTCACTCAGAAGCAGATTTTAGGTAGTGTTGAACCATGTGTAATCCCATGTTCATATGCAATCCTACTCCACATAATCAGCTGTCTGAAGTAACAAGTTCCTTTAACATATTTATTAAATAACATGGTTACAAGTTTAGGACCCTGCCTGTTTGCTCCTGCAGGCTTGTTTCTGTATATTTGCTGGGAAGTTTCTACTTCAGAAACTTGTTTCTGCAGTAATGTTTTTTCTCTTTCTGCAAACTCAGTGAATAGTTTCTGCTGAGCTTTGTAATTCTACAGAAATTTAACAGACCTTTCATCCACCATGCATGCTGTCACTTTACTTTTGGGAATGCTAAAGGAACTAGATCTTGCTTGTGTTCGCTGAAAACAATTAACTGAATGAAATACAAGTATCATGGAAGAAGAAATGAATCTTAATACTAGGGGTTATAACAGAATTTTTATTTTGAAGTGTTCACACATCTCTAAACAGGAACTATCAAAACATCCTTCAAAGGCAAGGAAATGTCCTAAGTGAAGTACTTCTGGCTCACATTGCACCATCCCATTGAATTGTACATTTTATCACCCTGCACAAAAACATGTTTACAGTTTGCATATATCACCTCTGAATGAACAATGGCACATACAATCAGAAACATAAATATAAAACATCTATTTTCATCTAGATACCTCGATGGAAAAGCAAAACATTTGTCTACCAATAATAACCAGATATTTTGTTCTTCATGAGTGTTAATACATACAAAAGATTATTTTTGTGTAAGTAAGAAATTGTACATTTCAAACAAAAATCTAATGTACTGGAAAAAACACAAGGGCTCCTAATTAAATAGGAGAATACTGTGGATGCTCAGGGGGAAAAGGAAAAGAAAAAAGAAAGAAAAAAAAAAAAAGGAAAGAAAAAAAAAAAAGCAAGTTTCTAACAATACTTCCTCAGTATGTTTTCCCTAAACTGTGACCCCTATCTCCAGTAAAGTGCATTTCAGGAACTTCTGAACCAGGAGCAGTGTCTTTGTTAAATACCAATAATAAAAATAATAAATCTAGTAAGAGTTATTTGTTTTATCTAAACCAAATTTTTTACATATCTGAGTTTTTAGCTACATCCTGTGAGAAGGACTTTTGAAGCTTAACTTACATTGTGTAATTCCATTTTCCTATTTGGAAACTATAGTTTAATTGTTAATTAATCTATTATTTTGTATAATTATCCTTGTTTGTCCCTCTGTGTGCCTTTTCTGACTCTGCCATATTTGGTTTTGTATCAGAGAGACCAATAGATTGTTTGATACAAACAGACTTGGCCAAATAGTGAAATGGGAATGGTCTCATAGTTTCTTCATTTGCCTTTTGTTCAGTCTGACAACCAAATTTTTATTTTTTTTTTATATTTATTGTTAACCAAAATGATCTGACATCAATTCTATGCAATTACGTTTAAGTTCCTCATTCTGTAATTATTCCCATAAAATATTATAATCATTTGTCTGATTCTTAGAAATTTCTTTAATATGTTAATCCTATTTTTTCAGATGGATCCATTTGTTGCTGTTTCCTAATTGTCTACTACATGGTGCTTTTAAAATACCCTTATAAAAGTTAAGATTTAACTCCAGTTTCCCCTTTTTTCCAACAGGTGAATCCACAGCATAACAGTACCATAAATAATATTGGTTTTTTCTCACTGTGAGGCACATATGTTTGTGTGACCCCCAGAAAAGGTCTCAAATACAAAAAGAAAAAAAAAAAAAACAAAACAAAACCAAAAACAAAATAAAAGCAAACAAAACAAAACACACCAAAACTTTAGTCTATGAAAGGGATGTCTCTTTTTCAGATAGTAATCAAAAATAATGTTGTATGAATAATATTATTGCAGCATCCATACTTTCAATTGCAATGCAAGCTGAAATTTGAATCCAGATTTCAGGATATGAATTACACTCACACATGGTATTTTTTACCTTCTGGTTATGATACAAATAACCCCTGACTATGATAATCCTGTTCTGCATCTGGCACCAGGCTGCAAAAAAATAACATTTTGTTAATTAAGACGATAATCTGGTTTATTCATGGATAAGATACGTGGGTGAGTATATCAGAGAAAAAGGAAACATTGCTGGTTTACGGCAACTGGTTTATTAAGCTTTGAAAGCAGTGTGCAAGTAGTAATGCTGCAGACAGAGAAAAAGAAGCAAAGCCATCTAAATAGGATTAGAATGGTATCTCCATGTGTTAAAATTACTATGCAGTTATTCTGAAAGTTTGGGGATTTCCACAGATTTGTACAATTTCAGGCTGTGGTTATGCTAGTTGAAATAGAATTTATTTTTTCTGATCAAAAAAGAATATTTATGATCACAATAACAAAACTAGCAAATACCTGCTTCAGAAAGTAAAAAGGAATGTTAATAATTTTTTTATATAGTTTTATGAAGTTCCTAATAAAATATTATGATACTGTGCCACTGTGAAGAAATATATTTGTGATTCCAGCAGTTTTCCATGCAATCATTGTGATAGGCAAAACAGTCTCATCTCAGGAAGTTTTACTCAATTTATTGCCAATTACCAAACATTTAACTACAAATTCAAGTACTGAAAAAAAAAACCAAACCAAAAACAATTAAATACTTCAGAAAAACAATTCTTCTCCCTTCCACAAGCTCAGCTTCCCCCTTCCTTGCCTTAATTTCCCCTTGTTTTTACCACACATTACACTTGGTGCCTCACAACCTCTTCAGTGAGAAGTGGGAGATGCAGGAGGTAGTGGTCTGTGTACAGCAGTTTCTTTCAGCTATTCCTTGCTTCTTACTGCTTCCCTACTACAGCATTGGTCGTCTGTTGTTTACAGTCCCTCTGGGGGTGTCCATGCTCCAATGTGGGTCCTTCATGGCCCACTGTTCTTCAGTGACATCCCTCCTCCATCAGAAGTACCTCCTTCCAAGAGAGCATCTCCAGCTGTGTCCTCTTCCATGTTCCTCCTCCCTTTTCTGCATAGACACCTTTTCACATAGCTCCTCAGAGGTCCTCTTTTATGTGTCCTCCTGTGTCTGGTATCACATATCTCCTTTCTGAGCTTCTCTGGATGGCTGAACATTTGAGGCAAGTTTGTATCAGAATTAATTACAGTGAGAAAGTTTGGTTTATTTTGTCTCAGTAAGAAGAAAGAAAGGGGAAAGGGAGACTTATTTTTTAATTAAATAAGAAAGGCCAATTTCTGATGCTTCACCTTAAAGTAAAACAAACAAACAAGCAAACAAAACAAACAAAACAAAACAAAACAACAAACAAACAAACCCAACCAAACAAAAGCAAACAAAGAGACAAAACAAACCACCCAAAATCCCAAACCTGGCAAGCTCCTGTGCTCCAAAAGAAATATGGTCTGAGTTCCTCAAAAGAGTAAAAACATCCTATTGAAGAGTGTGCATGTATTATAGGTTACTCAGTTCTGTCTTCAAAATCTGCTAATTAGATTGCAGAAATGCAAATGAGTTTCCCAAAACTTGAAAAAAGTTTTAGAGTGTTTTCATATTTCATTGTCTTACCTGTATAGTTTTATTGCTTTATAAAAACAGAACAAAATTTATATGATTTATTGAAAGGCTATTCTTGCTAAGATATTAGTACAAATTAAGATTATAAAATGGGGGTTTGTTCACATAAAAACATATTATTAAATCAGAAATATTCAGCAAATATTGATTTTTTTTTAATGAGTTATTATTATAGATATATATAGTGCTGTATTTTATGATAGAAACTTCTTCATGGCATCATTTAAATAGTTTGTGTTTCTGAACTGCATTACACATTGTTCAGAGAATCAACATGTCAAAAAATGCAAGTCTTTTCTGCATAGTTGGGAAGAGATTTATAGCTAAAGATAATATTATGGAAAACATATGTAAAGTTTAATTGTGACTGAGAATTAAAATACAGAAAGCATCAAAATAGCACATGGCTACATATTATGCTGTTTGAATTTCATCTAGTTATTGCTGTCTAGATACCTATCTCATTTGTAGTTCATGTACACTCTCAAGAAAAGTATGCAGTCTTAATTAGCTGAAAATTGATCACAGTTTTGAACTATTTGACATCTTTAACATTGAAAATTATTTCCCGATTCTTTGTTTTATCTTTCTTCCACCTCCAAAGGAAGACAGAATTATGTCTAGATTATTATGTCTAGATTAAAAAGCCTTCTACTATTCCCTTATGATAAGGTATTTGACTCTGTACTTGTATTGCAGCAGACATTACTCCTTTTGAAACAAAATAAAACAGATTGAGATACTATCTTTAAGATTGAAATGCAGTCTTTAAGTTCCTTAAAATAATGCCAGCCCATCAATTTAAATCTGGACTTCTGCATTTTTCAGCCATGTCATCCTATTCCTTTTTAACCTAGTACCTCCTTCAGGGATACTGGTCAGGGAGGTGATCTGAAAAATAACCCAGCATAAAAAAAGTGATTACTTTTATCTGGGCAGTTCCCTGAGTCAGGTTAGTGCACACTCACATGAATGTTGCTACTGGCAGAAAGTGAAGGGCAGTAACAGGGGCCCAGGCAAATGGAAAGGCAGAACTGCAGCAAAGTCAGTCTTATAGTAGCATAAAGCGCACTAGAACTAAACCTACATCTCTACTTCGTGGCACTTTATTTGGTCTTCATTTATTTCTCATTCTTTCCTGTTAGTTCAAATTTTTCTCACCTCTTGAAAATGTTAACACTAGAACTCTATGCAGTAGTCTACTCAGTCTCACAGGACTGTATACAAAGCTGTTTCCCCTTATTGAATTTGCTACTTTCCAATCTATGTATTGAATCACCAGATCACCATTTTTTTTTCATACAGCAATGCAAAGGGGAGTTATATATCAGTGTTCCTATTATCATCCCTAGATTCTGAATAGACCTAGTATAGCAAACAAACAGTCAAGTTTCATATGACTGTGCTGGTTTTAGCTGTGTTAGTTAATTTTCTTCACAGTACCTAGTATGGGACTAAGTTTGAATTTCTGCTGGAAACAGTATTGATAATACAGCAATGTTTTCATTATTGCTGAGCAGTGCTTACACATAGACAAGGCCTTTTCTGCCTTACACACCCCACCAATGAGTAGGATAGGAGTGCACAAAAAGTTGGGAGGGAACAGCTGATCCCAAGTGACCAAAGCAATATTCCATATCATATGACATCACACTCAGCATATAAAGCTGGGGGAAGAAGGATGTAGGGGGGGAGATTCAGAGTGATGGCATTTGTCTTCCCAAGTAACTGTTACACATGATGGAGCCCTGCTGTCCTGGAGATGGCTGAACACCTGCCTGCCAATGAGAAGTAGCTAATGAATTCCTTGTTTTGCTTTGCTTATGCACATGGCTTTTGCTTTGCCTATTAAACTGTCTTTATCTCAACCCACAAGTTTTCTCACTTTTACCCTTCTGATTCTCTCCCCCATCGCATCAGGGGAGAGTGAGCGGCTGTGCAGTGTTTGGTTTCTGGCTGCAGGTAAGCCATGATACTGATGTAGGTACCATTTTCTCATAAATTACCTCATTTATGGTTTATTTTGTTATATGATTTTCTGTAGATAAGCTTTTGGTTGGTTATTCAAGCTGCTGAAAATTTTCAAACATGTTATGCTCGCTAGCTATCATGGTAAAATGACAATAGCAGTATCTCTATTTCATTGTCAGCTTTTATTAATAGGTGATTTATTCCTGAATTATTTTAGTTAGTCTGATTTTAATTTATAAGTTGTTTGTCATCATAGTCTGATGACTATGTTTTTCAGGTACAACAATTTAAAAACAGAGCCTAATCTTTGAGACTGTGTCTCCATTTAGTCAGCTGTTCTATCATCCAATAAATTGGGAAAAAGAAAGGAGACTAATGGGCTGAGATGGAAACAGGTTTAATAAAATAAGAATAAATCCCCTAATATTAATACTAATATAAAGTACATAAAGTTATACTCATCTGAGGTAGTGCACACTTCCAGCAGTGAATGGGAGACATCAAGCACTTCAAACACCACAGTTCTGGTGGAAGCACAAGTCACAGGATAGTAGATTTTGGGAGCAGAATTATGGGTGAGACTTTTTGGGGATGGTGGTCATTGAGAAGAAGAGCCCATCCCCAACAAACTTTCCAGTTTATAGTGAGTGTAATGCTTATGGTATGGAATGCATTTGTTGGCCATCTTGGATCAGCTTTTGCTTCTCCTAGTTTAAGCACCTCACTAACTCTAAACTGCTAAAGATCTTGATCACTATGAAGACCCGCATACCATGGCTGGGCATGAACAAAAATAGAGTTTGTCCTTACTGAATCAAGTGCTGCAGTCTTCTCAAAAATACAGCTTTCCTGAACTATGAAACTGAGTTTGTGTTTAGAAGTATCCCATAAAAACCTGTTGGAGAGATTTTCTGGAATTGCTGAGACTGTTTGGACAGAAAGTGTGAAACTAAAGGTATTCTTAACATGGATTTCTTCCTAGAGTTGGCCATATTAATTTTGTGCTACTTAAAAGGCCAGTTTACTATGCCAAGTAGTGCAGTGTGTAAAATCAACTGAAAACATTAGAAAGTCCATCAAACATATGTAGAACAAAGATTAGTAAACAATGTATTCACAGTGTATGAGATTAAAAACTGCAATTTCTTGTGAGAGGGTGTAGATGAAAGTTGTGTAATAAACTCATTAGGTATGCTACATATATATGTGTGTGTTGTAAAATGCTGTTTCAATAATGGCAATAGCAGCAATGAACATTATTTCTTATATAATATTTTGAATGCAAATTTACAGAGGAGCTTGTAAATTTCTGTAATAGCTGATAATTTTGGATTTTTTATTAATTTTTTATTGATTTAAAAAAGACAAAATAAAGTCCAATGGAAATCTTTACCATGGCTTTCAGAGACTTTGGGCAACCCCTAAGAGAGCTGTCAAAAGCAGTCAAGTAAGGAAAAATATTTAATGCAATATCATGACTGCTTTAAGGAATACTGGTAACATAAGACATGAAGTCATGGTAAAATAGAATAGACAGGTAAGATTAGGATGAAGCAGATTCTTGGAATGGGAGTTAACTCTGCAGAGGCAGCTGAAGTAGTCAATAAGAGAGGGAATACATAAAAATTAAAAGGAATCTGGAAAGAGATGCATTGAAAGTGTCAGGTTTTTCATATCTGATTTTCTACAACATGGTGGAGACAGGATGAAGAAAATGCTATGTTAATGGTGAAGCACTCCTGGATGATTTGGAAATTTGGGATTTCAAAATAGCATTACTGATTTTTTTGCAATAATGCTTAAAACCCTGCAACTCTGTTCTTTTCATTATACCTGTCATGTCCAGGACAAGTATAAACAGCAAAAGCTGCCAGATTTTATATCTTGAACGTGTTAGGATCTGTAAAAAAACCATTTCTGTCATGCCATGATAGGGTAGTATTCCTGGTCAGTGCTTACTTCAAAATTAGTACACTGCAGTTTAGATTTGTCCATAGTATGTCATCATATGAAAGCCTACTTTGCTCCTTAGAGATGTCAGGAAATATTTCACTATTTAGGAAGGAGTCAATAGTTAGCATAAGAATTTAGCAATTCTTTCCCTCCTCAAAGATAATCACTAAATGATAAGCAGTTGTCCTCATTTTGCTGGTATAGAAACATAGGCCTACCATGGTCTGCAGGCTGTTAGCAGTTTGGAATCAGCCAGAGCAACAGACCTGAGCTGTTTCACAGGTGTATCTCATACCATATACATCATGCTTAGTGTAAAATGGGAGGTTTGATAAAAGACTGGATCCTCTCCTGCTCCTTCTTTTCCTTCTCTTCATCCATGGAGGGGTTTACTTACTATTCTCCTGAGGACTGCTTTCATGTTTATCATGACTGCAGTGTGCTGACTGGGCTCAGTATAAATTTGTATACTTTATATGGGCATTGGTATGAGTTTTGCTGTCTCATTAAGTCAGTTTTCATTTCAGCCTGTGAGTCTCTTCTTTTCCCCATCCGCCTTCTCTGCTGAGGAGGGTCATTGGGTGATAGAGCAACCCCCGGATATGGGCTATACATAGGCAACTGTACTACAATAAAACTATGAAATGCACATTTTGTAACAAGATGAATATATAACATATATAAATTCAGGAAGAACTGCTTTAAAGATAACATATATGTGGTATGGTTTTCTTGGTGGATTTCTGCAATAAATCTTTCAATGGCTTTGTCCTTGAAGATACCTGACTTGGCAACAGTCTCC
>JANIJG010007033.1:92330-110089 GCA_024611175.1 Megaceryle torquata | reverse complement strand
GCATTAATGAATTAAATTCTATGACACGTAAAGCAGAATATAACACCTATGTTGAATTTTCCATCTTAATTCCAAAGAGGCAAAGAATGTGTCTGAATTTATTAGTTGGATAATTAGCCAAAATAAGAAGTCCATAAATGGAAAGCATTGAATTTAATGCTCAAATAGAAGCTAGAAAGGCATGCTTTAAAAAGGAGACATGTTATTTCCTAAATGCTGTCAAATTCCCCTGTAACTTTAAATGTCAGTGATGTGCTCACTTGAGTAACAAAGGAAAGGAAGGCACAACAGACATGTAGCAGTCTACTTAATACTGTAGCACATGAGATGGCTGAAGGCTAAGAATCCATCTAAAATGTTGAACTTTAATCAGTGGCTCATAAGTGTCTAGGAAGAATCGCTATGTTAATACAAACTTGATACGATGATATATAAGCTGGTAAACCTGTTTGAAGTGGTGAGCTGTGTGAATAAGTAACTGGTAATGTTACAGGTAAGCTAAATGGAAGCAGAATTTCTGTAGAAGTACTGAGAGTGGGGTTTGGATTAATTTAAAGATAAATGAGTGGGGGGTTTTGTTTGGAAGGACTTTTTTGTTGCTGGGGTGGGGAGGGTTTGGGTTTGTTGTGTTGGGTTTTTCTTCCTTGAAAGATGAGACTGACAGTGATACTAATTAAAAAGACAAGACAAAATAAAATGGGATGGATTAGGTCCTTTGGTTGCACTGTCTCTTCCATTATATGTGGTAACTTCTGTATCAATAAATACAGGGTTTTTTGGGCAAGACATGTTAACTTTGGGCTACAAAGTTGACATGGAAATCCCAGTAGGGTTTAAGCTTTGTAAACTGCTAACTTTTTGGTGATTTTAAGAGGAACTATCATACCAGGAAGAACCACTTTGAAGGTGGTGTTTTGTTTGCAGTGGCATTATATTAACAGTGAAATGTGAAGGCGTAGGTATAATTTTTCTCAGGAATTCTTCAAAACAAATTACTCTGCATATATGTGGATATAAATGCTATTTTGGTGACATTTTCCCAAAGTAAAGGGAACTGCAGTGAATTGTGAGATACGCCATTTCACCCGTGTTTCTTCATGCGGTAACTTCCTCAATCTAAAGAACTCTTAAAAAGTGCTTATTTGTAAAACGGGCTTTTACTTGCATAACACAATCCTGTGTAGGAAGATGAGGAAGTTGTCAAATGCATGGCTGCAAGTAAAGGTTGAAAGCATCATGTAGTTGGATTGATCGAGATCACGAGCGACATGTGGTTCAGATGTTTTGCTAATACTCATGAAAACACACTGGAAACAAGCTAAACCCAGTGTTAATCTCAAGCTTGATCCTGATGTGAAATCTAAAGTGAATATCAGTCAGTGATCAATATAACACATTGCTTGTTGGTATGGTGTGTTCTGCATGCCCTGTGTACTTCAGTGTGATGTTGGTAGTTAGCTGTTAGGTTTGGATGAAGTTAATAAAAGTGGGTCAGTAGTCATGAATCAATTGAACTCTCCTGATACACAGGTTGTCAGACTTTCACAGCTACTGACTAACAGGATGTGAAGTGGGTTCTGAGAAAATCTGAAAAACACATCAGCAAAACAACTGCTAAGAAGAAGGTGGTATAACATGAATGTGATACATGTACTTGTTTCAAAGTGCACTGGGTATAATTAAAAATAGCTTAAATAGGCCTTAGATTGCACTTTTCACAGTAAGAGTTTTATACTTTAAAAAAGTGACTCTGGATCTGCTAGAGCAGTTTTGTTAAAACCCTGTGCTAGCAAATATCCCCTAGACATTTCTGTCCTGCTTTTTCTACAGAGTATTTTCTCCAGTTTTCTCTATCTTACTTTAAACATTTCACAGACTGTTAATAGGATGTGGAAAGTGTATCTTGCTTCTGAGCAAGTTTTCACTTAAGTTTGTTCAAGGTGAAAAATGCAACACTTACTCCTCAGTAGTTAGCAAATGCATAGTGTGAAGTAAATTTGGTAGTAAACAAATGTAGGCTTTAGTTTGCTCTGTTTAGTACCTTCACCAGCCAAATTACCTCATTACTAAAGACTGAAAGATGACAAAGTTAGTTTACCTTTTTACCTCCTTTTATCTCCGGTATGGATTCTTTTGTAGGACAGGGAAGGAGCTGGGGTAAGAAGCTGTATTGCCGATGTTGCCTTACCTTCCAAAATTCTGCTGTCCTTCTCTGGGCTTGCATCCTCTTAGAACTTTGTCCAGCAGGTAAACTAGGCTCTCCAGTGCTGGCTTTCAGGTTAATTGCACAGCCTTTAACCCTTTGCTTTCCTGGTGGAAGTGGCAAATCTATTTCCTCAAAAAAAAAAAACCCTTTTAACTTAGGATGCTGTAGGTTGTTAAATAAGGCATCTACAAAACAGCATGTTTTAAGTTTTGTATGAAGAAAGAACTTTTTGTGAGGTAATTTGTATTTCCAAAGATGTGTGCTTTCCCGGCAGTGATCATAGATGTCAGCATAGTAAGTTAATATGGCTGGGGTAACAGAAATCACTATGCTGAGTATTTAAATGAAACTATTTTGTATGCAAAATGATAGGCACTTTTGTACTTCTAGGTGTTCTCTACCACTTCTTTTCTATACAGTAATATAAATGTTTTAAACTTCAGACTGTTCTCCTTAATGTTACAGGATTTATTTTAAGCAAGTTTTTGCTTCATTACAAATTGTGCTTCCAAAACAATATTTGTTTAACAACAGAAAAAAAAGACAACGGTATTTTACTTGGGTTTATTTGCTTAAATTTAATTATTTGGTCCAGATAGAGAACTTGGCCTATGCCCTAAAGTAATAAGTATATAACAGGCCCTCATTTGATTCAAATGGAAATGTTAAAGGCTCTACTTGGAATGAGTTTTTCAAACTACAAATTAGAAAACATTGGCAAAAATGTCTTGCAGTTGACCATGTTGGGTTAGTGTTAGTTAGTGTTACTAGATGGGACTCTGAAGACCTACATTTCATCCCTGGCTGCTGTGCTCTCAGCTAGGTGACATTAGGCAGATGACTTTGCTTACTCATGTCTCAGTTTTCTCATCTTTAGAACAGAGGTAATGATGCTGGCTTTTTTAGAAATAAAAAGTATTGGGTATTTATTATTAGCTGTGGTCAAGTGCCTAAGGACACCTTAAAAAGCTCTTAAAAGGTACAAGTAACCTAATTAATCTGTTTTGAACAGACACTGTAATTAGGCTGAATGCTCAGCAGTAAGACTGCCTTCAGTTACTGCTCAGGTAGGACAGATTAGCCTTGAATAATTTTGAATTATTCTTCCTTTTTTCAGAACAAGAAAATATCACATTAATTTTTAAAATATCCTGAACTAGTCTACTGCAGTGTAGACATGAAAATGTGTGTACAGCTGCTGGGGACTTCTCAGGTCCCTACAAACACTTCCAGAACTGGTGGAATTAGGGAACCACTTCAGATTTTTCCATTTGTGGATATATATTACTCTTTAAACAGTACTCAGTTCAAACCTTGTGTTAGTAAAATATACATCCTGTTCTCAGTGGAACATAAACAGTCCTTAAAATACCTTTAGGTAGGTGCATGGGTGGGGGGTTGGGTTTTGTTTTGCTTTGTTTTGTTTTCCCCTCTTCCGAATTCTGTCAGTCTGCATCCTAACATAGGAACTTCTATATGATGTAGACTTGTATACGTTTGACTGAATTTTCTTTATCAGAGCAGATGTCTTTCTAAGACTCACATCTATTGTTTTTACTCAAGATAAATTATTAGTGATGGCTAGTAGAAAAGTGTATTCAGTTACAGTATGTGTAACAGCTCCACTGGAACAGTTTTATACATAGAATGATCATTCATTACTAAGTAACCTAAAATCTGTAGTAGAATGGATAAACATGTCCTTTACATTAGGAAATGATGGTTTAAGGCCTTAATGAGGGGATTAAAAGTCTCTTCGTCAATGTCTCAGTGCTTTGCTGAATTAGAGACTGAGACATTACATGGCCTCTACTTAGATTCAGAGTAACAAAAGCCTTATGGTGTGTTACATTCAGCGCTGAGGTCTCAGTCTGCTTTTTGTTTTTCCTTTTTCTAGAATTCACTTGTACAACTGGTACAAATTGGTTGATGGTAGGCTTTTTGTTTTGTTTTCTTTTTGTGGATCCAGTAAGTGAATGGGTTCAGGAACAGACTGAGCATCTCTCATGAGATATTGCTCTCTAGCGTGGGCAAGGCATTTGCATGGTACTTTGAAGCTTAAATTATTAACGCTTGGTCTGCAGTTCCTGGCACAAGGTAAATAGATTCTTTGCTAGTGTTTGGTATGGGGGAGTGTTTTGTTTTTTAAAAAATGAGATTTATTTTGTAGGATCTGTTCCATAACTTCTGGTACTTTGAGATACGATTCAGAAGCACTACATTGAAACAGAAACTAGTAGGGCTGTTAGTTAACAAAATGCTTTGGGCCTGTCCTTACAGTAGCATTGTATCTGATTAGCTTGTTTATGTGAACGGCAGCAGTGTAATTATGTCACACTGACACAAGTCCATGATGTTTTTGTTACTGCCATTTTACAATTCCTGAGTGCTTGCTTACTGTTTGTCAGCTTACTAGTGATTTAAACTACTTGCATGGCAATCTAGGCACGCATCTTATGGGGCAAAGTTCTGCTCTGTGGGTTTTCTCATTGTGCTTTGCGGGGTGCTTTCCTGAACCTTCAGGAGTTCTGTGACTGTGTGTCAAACCAATGCAGTCTTGTGACATCCGTTAGTTTTGCCAGTGCGACTTCTGGCAGCTGCAGCAGAGGATATGGCTGAGTTCTGTAGCGAGCTGACACTAACATGAACAGCATGGTAGCGAGCAGTTCCAGGTGTATGTTCACTGAAATGGACCAGCTCTGCTGGGAATTCTGCTGCTGTTGTATCATGGGTAATAGTGGCTGAAATCAAGCCATTCAGGCCAATGCATTTATCTTCACATCTAGGATGAGTTGAGAAAGTTCACGTGATCAGTGACTGTGGCTCACTTGTGGTACCACGAACTGTGGGTAGTGGTGATCTGATTGTTTTAAGAGCAGGCCATACCTCCTTTTCTTGATACTAGGTATAGATGCAGTTTCCTATGCTGTGTATATGCCCACTTTGGCTGTAGTTCCCGTTTGCTGTTACACTGGTGTACAGAGGCCTTCCAGAGATGCACCGTGATAGCAAAACTGTGCTTTCATGAGAGTAGTTTTTCACTTCTGCTGGGCAACTGGGGAAAACACAGGAATATTAGCATAAGTGTATTTTGCTAGGACTGACTACTAAATGCCTTTGTTATGTAGTTAGCTGCCAGGTACCAAATAAGAAATGATTGTCAATGTTCAATGGGAACTGCTGGGCTATGAAAAGTTCCTATATGCAGATATATTTATTTTTTTTTTAATTTGGGGAGGGGGGGTTGGTTTGTTTGGGGGTCATCATGTGGCAGGGAGGGTTTGCTCAGGTGCATTATGCAAATCAGGAAGATTGGGCTATGCTGGTAAAATGCCTAATGTGGACATGACTAAACTCAAACATTTGCTATCCTGCAACATGGTAGCAGGGCTCATAGATTTTAAGTTTCCATTAAACACGAACATTTTAACCTGAGAATGAAAGCAGGACCAGTGCTACTTCTGTTGAGAAGAACCACGGGGACAGCTTTCCACTAACTTTCCCTGGTTGTTATTAGAGTGTCACAAAATACAATAGGCAGCAGATCTATAGCCAGGAGAAGGCATAATTAAGTCTGCAACTCCAAGGTGCTAATAGATGGTATCGAAGTTCTGAGATAAATACCAGCAATAATGCGAGGCTCTGTCTGTTACACTTGCGAGCAGATAAGGTCAGAAAGGAGAACTCCTCATGTGGATTACTGCAACAGCAGTAGTTTTCTCAATTAGTGCTCAGCCTTAAACCTGGAGAATATTGCTCAGCTTTTGGGGGTGTAAGGTCTGATGTACCTTTTTTGTTAGCTCGTAAAAAGTTAAGATTCAGAATGCTTAAAGGTCGTTATCATCTACAATTTCTTTATGAAATTTAAAATATGCATACAGGAACTTTGTAATTACATATGTAACGCCCTCCTGTGTGCTTACATTTGTTAGACTATTGAAATAAAAAGGTTATTAAAAGGAATAAGAGTTAATAGTAAGTGCAATTGTTACTTACCTAATTTAGAAATACTACTGGTATATTGTGGAGCATAGCTCTTTTGAAATTATATATCTATCTGTATGTATGTAAATACATTTATTTCAGATATAACTCTCATGTAACTTTTGAGGAGAAATTGAGAGTTGATGATTAAAGGAAGCAGAAAAAAAGTATTCTTTTTTGTGTTGTTTTGTTTTGTTTTTTCAATGTTCCAAACACAAACTGGCTAATTAAACAGGAAATAATATTAATGATATGGTTTAGGATATCAATGGCACTATAGTTTTCTTAGGAGCTTTAAAATATGTATTTCTGAAAACTGTCAAAAGCTATTTTCAGTTAGTTTTTTTGTTGCAAATCGCTAAAATGCAAGGCAGGTCTGTGATGTAAACTTAGGGTGGAAAAGTTCTAGTTGGTTCACTGACCACACTGTGTGCTGGAACTGGAAGCTTCACCCCTACAGACTTGAGGTTGTTGTTCAAATAAATTGTCAAACTTTGTCAGCAGGTTCTGCTGCTGAAAACGAGCATGTGCCATGTTGTGATGCTTTACAGCTCTATGGTATTTTGTTGTTAGTTTTGTTTTGGTAGGGTTTTTTTTTCCCCTCCTCTTAAATTAGTTTTCAGTCAGATCAGTTTCATGGTCCAGTTCACTGTGTGGCCATATAAAGGTTTGTACTGGCGTATATCAGTGAATCGTCTGGGGCAGGAACAAACTGTTAGGGGAGGATAGGCTTGCTGGTTCTTTAGGGTGTGCTTTTTCTTGCCTGCAGTGCTGGTTTATGCAGCAAAACTTTTATCAGATTATAGGCTGAGATTTACTCTCATGCGATTTTGACCTCGGGACTACGAAGACAGTCCAGATGCATATCCAGATAATGAACAGGCCATGAACTGTCTATGGCAGTTCTCTTCTAGCTTTGCATTCTTCAAGCATAAGGTCTCACATGCTGCATGTGACAGTATTACACTGTTTGTCTGAAAAATCATTGAAAATAGAATTGATTTGGACATCATGCATGGATGGAAGATGTAGTTTCATTTAGTTTGATGTCAAAGCTTGAGAACAGTGTTTAAGATTTTTTTTGTAGCAGTACAAATGTGGGGATGTGACAACAACTGTATTTGCTAGCTTTCAGAAGTTGCTGTTAAACGGTTTACATACTCAAGGCGAGGAGCAGTTTTGAAAAATCTTGAGTCTTTTTGTTATCTCTCTAACTGAAGTTGAAGTAGTCAGTATAGAATTGAAATAGATGGAATTGAATTTTGGACTAAAGACCAATTACTGTGCAAATAATGCTATAAAGTTACTGTCCATAAAAATAAGGAAGAGTGTAAGGTATTGCAGTTTAGTAAGACCACATTTGTCAGTTACTGAATAGTTCTGTGAGCCATTGAGTAGAACTGTGAGTCATTTGAATATTTCATAGGGGAAAACCCCAAACAATGAGCTGACCATTTGCAATACCAGAATACCTCTTAATGGTCACATGAGCATCAATTAAAGCACCACTTAGAGGACTTTGAACTACTATGTACAAGATTGATGCTGTACTTCAGAGGTCTAGACAAACGGGGGGGGGGGGGGAGCCTTGAGAATATGGTGCAGAGATAACAAATATGAGATAACGTGATTAATGCTTTCAAAATTCTCATGGTGTTGAATTAATTTTCAAAGTTATCAATTCTTTCTCCTCCTTGTACACACTGACAAACTCAATGAGTGTTATCTTCATAACTCAGCTATGCCATCAGAATCTGGGACTTCTTTTTGTGCTATTGGGGTGAAGGATTATCTTTAGAATAAACAAGGAGACTGGTTTTGGTGATTTGAGATGTTCTAAAGCTCCTTAGTCAAATAAGCTAGGTGTTAGTAGTGTGGGCAGGAAACTTAATGCCAGTCCTGAGATAAATGGAAAAATCTTGCTTAGCTCTCTTCTTCTGCCTACCTTTCTTATTTCTCTTTCACATGAAGAGGAACAGAATCCCTTTTATGATGGATTTTAGGCCTTTACAGCACTTAGGCTATTAGATATGAGATTGAAATTGCTCTTTCACCATTGTCATGCATATTATTGCTTGAATTTTTAAGTAACAGAAGTCCAAAAGCCTCCAAAACTATCTTTGAGAATTTAGGAGGAATGCAAATTGTCTCTGTGGCCTGTTGCTTTTTACAAGCATAATTTGTAAAACCATCCACTGCTTTTCTATTTCATGTGTTTATTTATACAGGAAGACTGCAAAACAATTAAGTGGAATGTGTTTTAAAAGCATTTTCCCTTTATAGACAAATCTATGTATGACATGACAAAATTATTTTTTCCCTAATTCTCAAATGATGTAGGCTAAAATTAGAAGACAAAGGATAACAAAGAAGTGTCAGCTTTTCTTACAAAACAAAAGAACATTATTCAGCTCTGAAGCTGTAAGGATGTATGCTGCTGATAACCAGTCTGGAGCACATAAGGGGGAACTACATGGGATGGAGAGACAGAATATAGTAAATTAGGTTCTAGGAAAAGCTTATGGAAGACAGAGTCAGAATGAAGGCAGGGTTTCAAACACTTGCATTGACAAGTACCAACATAAGCATACTGCAGAGCTACAGAACATTTTAAAGTCTGCAGGGCCTTTTTGTAGGACATGTTCTAAACTTAGTGACAGCAGTAGAAAAGTAAAAGTACTGTAAATCGTACATGCCTGACTACTAGTGTAGCATTCTTGAACTGCTGCCCATTTAGGACTCGGCAATCTCCTTTAATGGAAGCACGTTTTCCTCAATATTTGAGTTTGTTTGTTGCTTATTTATAAGCTCATACAAAGCTGGTGTTTTAGGCTGAGGATGACTGGATGTTAAAAATTATCATTTGCAAGTTATAATGTCTGAAAAATTGGAGATCCTCAGGAAGATTATTTAAATTTTTTTCTTGAAACTGAACCCATTATATGTTTTTTCTACAGGTTGCTAGGATTTGTCTTTGGTCTCTCCTCTACTGAAGAGATGGAGACGTGACATCTTGAAATTTAAAACAGATAGTGGTTTAGCATTCGAACAAAAGAATTTATTTCAGAGAGTTTTCTAATTGTTATTCTCTACTTCTTTATTCATACCGGTTAGTCTGAGTCAAACTAAGTATTCATCTGTTGTGAGAAAAATGTAATGAGTTTTAACTATTCATTCTTTATCAAGTTGGTTCAAATGTGGTTCCTCATCACATAAGCCACTTCACAGAGTAATATCTGAATGTAACTTCTTTCTTTTTCATTTTGTGTGTGTGCACTTTTCAAATAAAATGAGTGTCTGTGGCAAAGTACATGGCATTCAGTAGCAGCTAGTTTTTGTTTTGGGGGCAAACTCCTTCAGTTTTGCCTTTTGTTGTAACATACTGCAGACTGGAAAAACAATTTATTATTATTAATTTAAATGCTTTAGAAATTGATGCTCACATGTACTAGGACCCTGTAAAAGAGGGTGAGTATTCTCAAGCTTTAATTAAACTAAATCTAACATTTTTTAAAAAAACCCTTAGATGCTTCTTAAGTGTAGGAGGAAAAAACATTAGTCTGATATAGAGTAGTATTCAGTATCATCTTCTGTTTTTCAGGTTAGTAGCCAGCAGTAATATTAAAGTGTTCTTTTTTGAAGTGTTTCTTCTTGATGGGAGTAGCTCGGTGACAGTCAGGGCAACAGCTGCCATGCATGTGAGAATTGCTTCAATTTGATTCTTGATCCAGATGACCTTGGGTATCAAGGAAAGGCAAGGGAGATGCAAGTTCTGCACGTGGTCTCCCATTTTTGTAACTCTTTCCTTTCTATAACAGATAATACTTTTTTATGGACTCAAAAGTAACCTTTAATTTCTCTAGCGTGTGTCTGCCTTCCTGTCTCTTGCATTTACTTGAATTAATTTCCTGTCGATTTAAAAGTAAACAGTTTCTAAAAACTGCTACAGGCATCCAAATTCTGAATTTATTCACATACATTTTCTAAACTATGCATTTTAATTATTTTCTTACCGATTTCCATATAGCATGTTATAATTTCTGCAGATTCCCTTCACTAACTTTTGTTTTGCACTTTGCTAACCATGTATGTTGAAAATGTTGGATGTTTCTAATGACTTTTATTATTTTTTTTCCACTGTTACAAAATAAGCTGTCTACTGTCCTGAAATATTTAAGTGTTTCTTTATCATAGTGAATATACTCGAAGCTTAGTACACAGTCAAATACATCAACTGGGAATTCCTGCAATTCTGAGTTACAGGAGCAATAAGCATTTTGATGGCCTCTACTGGGGATGATCAGAGATGCCAGTTCCTCCCCCATGGCTGGCTGTGGTTCTGGCATCTTCAGAAAATGGGGAGAACCCGTGCGTAGGCAGAAGCATTGGCCGTACCCCAAAATATTTATAATAGCGACAGTTCATTGTGTCCTGGCTAGGTAAACCCATGCAAAGGGTGCAAAAAAGAAAACAGCAATGCTCAGAAAGGCCAGAAAAGGGTACAGTTGAGAGGTTGTTAGCCTGAGCTAAATATAGTATCTTATTTTGGAAGATGGTGTAGACAGATTGAGACTGTACTTTATTTTTGTGTAGTTTAATTGCTTTTTTTATTATGGAGACTGTTTTTTATTTTTCTCCTGTGACTCTTGACATCTTTTAATAGATTGCTTGAAAGAGCCTCAAAAAGGACCCACCCCACACACACATCCACACCCACAGATGACCCAATCCCCTTTCACATACAGCTAGGAAGTAGCCACAACCTCGTAAAATTTGTTTCTGACAGAATATACTGGTCTCTTTGATCAAGTAAAAGAAGTCTTCTTACTGGTATTTTTCAGTTGAAAGTTAATTAGTATATTTTTGTCTCCTAAAGATGACATGCTTTAGATTAGATAGGTCATGATAGAGGAATACATAGTAGATACTCTTGGGAATGCAGCAGGTTAAACTTCAACCATAAATAGCTTCTGACTGCAGTGATTTCTTTCTTTAGCTTAAAGGACTTCTTCATGAAGGTTTTGCTGAATGTCATATCGAGAACATTTTTTGTAGCTCTTGGTTATTAATAAAGGAGAATATTCTGCTTCTGTTTAACATGTTTGTCATACTATGGTTTCAATTATAACTAAAGGTTTTTCTCAGGCTGCTAACTAAAATGTTTCTGAACTGCGATGTAGTGGAAAGCTTTTAACCTTGAAGAATAATGTCTTGAAACTTGCAAGCATATCAAAATCAGTTACACTGGAATATTGGCAAAAAATATTCCTAGAATGTTTTTTAAAATGTTACATGTGTGTGAAAACTACTTTGTATACATGCCCTGTAAAATAGGGTGAGGCTTTTAATAATAAAAAATAGATCAATTTAGCATAAACAGAGGTTGAATACCACATTCAAGATTCCATTCATGTGATTGTTGCTGAAAAAAGCGTAGAATGCATGTGTAAACTTACTCACTCTGAAAAAGGAAGGACATTGAAATCACTAACATGTATGCCTCACTGTGGGCTTTCTGAATACTCAGCAGTATAAGAAGTCATCTGTCATTCCCCTAGTTTAATGCAGTTGTAAGGTGAGTACTTTTTGCCATTATTATGTAAACTTGGGTTTATGGCATATCCTTTAAGAATCCCTTTTATAGGCACGTCTCTACACGATGCATTGAAAAGCTGTTGGTTTATGCTGCTTTATTGCTGTTGTGTTACAGATCTCATTGGTGCATTGGTTATTTGGAAACTGATGCTTCCCATTTTCAGTTTAGCTGATACTGAAACTGCGCTGGTAACAAGAACTAGATGGAAGAGAGTCCTACACAAGTGTATATGAAAATGGGAAACAGCTTACTTGGGAGATGCTATTGAGATGGAACATAAACCGTACAACTTTAAAAAAACACGAGCATTAAACAATCCTTCAGCTATAATCCTAGACTTTTATTCAACACTTCTCGCTGACAACTTCATATAAATATCAGAGGTTCATTTTGGATCATGAGAAGGTAGATTTGGATTACTGTACTGCAGGACAGCAAGGGATTAGGGTTCCTAAAAATGAAGAAGATGTAGAGTTTTTAAAACCAAAACTTTCTGCAGTATTAAGAATTATTTTGGGTTTTTTTGGTCCACATAATCAGTAAGTGAAATCACCGGCCTCTTTTTTCATTGCTATTGTGTATAAAGCAATTAAGACAAGAAATTTTCTTTTTGTTTGTGTTAGAAGTTAAGACAGGCTTCTGTTTCTTCATGACTTCTCTAATACCTAGGGAATTCTTAAATAGAAAATAGGCATTAAGAGCCAGTGAGAAATTTCCTAATGCATTTTCAGAGTTGGAGAAAGAAGGGTTGCAAAAATGCTATTCAGATGCATCACAACATACATCAGTGATGCTCCGTAGAAGTCAAACGGGGATGTGAAGTAATGGTTCTATAAATAACTCTGTGTTCATCCATAGACTTTTACTGGAAAGGCATGGAATGAGATGCCTGCATCTCTGGGAGCACAGTTTTGGGTGTGGCAATACTTATCCCCGATAGTAAAAAGTGATCTTCTGTACTGGTCACCTGTAAAGATGAGGAAAGGATTTAAGGAGGTTTTTCCATCCTTCTTTTACTGCTGGAGATGAAAAGAGGAACAGCATTTCCAGCTGATTGCGTGTGAACTTAAGTAACTTCAGATACAGTAGCCAAAACTACCGTGAAAGTGTTCTCAATCCTAGAGTACAAAGATCATAGTCTCTTAGTATATAAGCATACATCCCTTTCCTTTAATAACAGATTCTGTTACCAAGCTGGGGAGCCCATAAGCTGTGGTGAAGGCACTGTTGTACCGTCTTGAAAAGAAAAAAAAAAATGTGGTTCCTTCACCAAGATCAAGTATTTAGCCACTTGGCCTGTTGCCTCATAAAACAGATGTTAGTGTTATCTCTGATATGGATTGCTGCATTTATAATATATGAAATACTTGGCTGCTAAAGTTGATGGCTTAATTAGAGTGGAATGTAGAGTCTCAGCTCTTCCATTAGTTTTGCAATGGCTAAAAATAGCTCTTGTAAAATATAGTAAAGTTAAATGGACTGACATATCAGTTGGCTGTGCTGAAAGCTGGAATTACTGGGGCGGGCAGGGGTAGGTTTGGGGTTTGGTGGGTTTGGTTTTTTCTTTCAAATCATAATTATCCATTCCAGAAATGGTGATTCTCATACGTGGATCACTTTGTTCTGCTCTTCAGATTATTGTTATTGAACAGTGTCCTGACAACTGTACGTGTTACTGAGAAGGTCCTGTTTCCTCTCTGAGGATTTCTTTTCCATCATTTCAAAGATTTAAGACTTTTAGCACTGAAAGAATAGAGAAGTCCTAAATTGTACTGACTCTTTTTTGTAGTGAGGCATTTTAGCATTCTTCTCCTGTAGTTTAGTTAGAAAGTGTGTAACACTTTCAGTACCACCACTTAGAAATGTGGCAATAGCTGACACTGTAATTTGTGGATGAGCAGAATGGTCAACCTGTTGCATTGTCTGACATACACAATAATAAACTTTTAATTAGTGAATAGTAGCTATTATCTAATTCATTTTTATCATAACAGAAGAAGACAACCTTACAAATGGGAGTGGACCTGTTTGTCATTAAGTATCAATAGCTGGGGTTTGGATTCCTTGGGGCTTTATTTGGATATTTCTGCATAGCAAAACTTCTTCACCAGCAGAAATTGAACCACATGTGTTTATCTCAATGTTGACATTACAGCCATTGAAAACATATAGTTGCAATGTTAACTTTACAGTAAGGTAAGTATAGTTTTTGGATGCATGCCCAACAAGCTATCACCTTTGTACTGTGTGCCTTGTGTTTGAGGAGGAGTTACCAGAGTCATAAGGCATGATTGTGACTCATGTCTGTTGACTGACCTTTTTACCTTTGAAAATCTCTTTCACCAAATTAAATATCATATTGCATAGCTTGGATAATATACTAGAAGTACTTTTTTTCTTGAGTTATATGTATGATATTATCCTGCTCAGTGTTAGACAAATTCAGGTAAATATTTTATATTAAAAAAAACACAAGCGTATTTATATTGCAGTGGCAGAAAATTAATGCTAACCTTCTGTAGCAGCAGAAGTGCTTAATTTTAGGTGTTTGCTTTAACACACACTTCAACACGTACCCTGCTAGTTATATTTTATCTGGGGAAGGGGGAGAGTGTTTGTGTCTTGTGGACAGATTACTAGTTTTTGTATTACTAATACTTAGAGGCAAATTCTCCATACAAGAGTTGCATGACCTTAGCTTTATCTTAAATAGTTCTGCTTCTTCAGTAAGTTCAGTTGGACTTCAAGCATTTCAGAGCAGTAAAACAACTGCTTGCACCAACCTTGAGCTTAATGTTAACTACAGAGAAATCAATCAAGTCAAACTGAGGCACATCTAGTGATAACAATTTCTCTCAAAACTTTGCTTTATTCTTTAGCAATAATTGAAAATAAGTGTATTAATTTCTAAAAGAAATGGATACCATGCATACCCATATAGAGTATTTGTCAAGAATATTAAAATATACACTTTATTTTACAAGTAGATGCTATATATACTCAAGAAATAATTCTAGGCCATTAGGATGATGGGTTTTATATGTTTACATGGTACAGAAAATTACTGATGTTCCCATGAAGAAAACAATAACTCCATGTTTATTTGAAAGTGTTTAGAATAACAAACAAACCAACCTCAAAGTCCACTAAAACCTAAATCCCTTTCAATGCTTATTTTTGCTATCAATTTTTAATTTTTTTTTTCAAAGCAGCCTCAAACTGTCAAGCAGACAAAAATAGTCATTTCTCTCCTATTTACCAGTCTTCATGCTTTTATTTGTGCAATGGGATCTTAAGTTTGTTTTGTTTTGTTTTTTTCCCCAAAGTGTGTCTCAAAAAGAGACTCAAATTTACACATCAAATTTGTAAAATGCAAAATAAACTTGCACATGGAGTTCCTGTGCTGGCAGTAGGAGATACGATACATGCATGTCCATTTTCACTGCCCAGTTCCGTATGTAAAATGTGTAACTTCGGTTCAGAATCTGTGACTAAGGGACTTCTTTTCTTCAAATATATTGAGCTTCTTTGAACTTGTTTCTCTTTCATTTATTGAACTGTCATTTAATCCACCCGGTTTTGCTCCCCTTTCAAACAGGAGTGTGTGTATTTATCATATTATGAATATGTGCTATGATAACGTTACAGGAACTAGACAAGAAATTATCATTTCAGTGTTTCTGCTGCATGCATCTAGGTGAGGCTGCATTTTAGAGGGAGTTACTTCAGTCATCTTGGCACATTTCTATGATACATCATTATTGGAGATACTTCCAGCATGCAGTATGGTATTAACAGCTCATAAAATCTTTTTCCCTGTATCTTGAAAGAGCTCGTTTGTATTTTGGCATTTAATAGACCTTCTACTACTGTGTGTGGTCTGCTTGAAACCGTATTCATTATGTAAAATGCGGTTTTCTTTGGAGTATGCATTCTGCTGCTTTATCTTGTTATAATCATTGGTACTTCACATGCACTTAAAAATGAGACACTAAATTAGAACTAAGATGGCAGTGTCTTGCAGAGAATGGAGGAGTGGCATAATTTCATATGCTGATCTTGTTCCTGAGCACATGTAAACAAAAGTTGTGACAGCAGGCCCCATTCATCGTACCAGGGCTTTGTGTTGTTTCTTTTACACGTCTGAAACTAGAGAGGGAAAGGTTTGTTTTCACTGTGCTGGGACCTGATGGAATTTTTTGGCTGGGAGTAGGACTTTGAAATTATAGAAAGTTCAGAAACTACTGAAGTGTCTGTACCACACCTGTTGCCAGAATATCTAGTCACGCTTCTTGGGTGCTGTAGCCATCTGCTGATCTCAGATTCAGTTGGCTGTTGCTTGTGCTGTGTCACAGCCTCCGTCAAGTCCTCACAATCACAGGAAAGGTGATTGTGGGGAACTTTTTTATTGTCATATTTCTTTGCTAGCCTTTTTGCAGGTCCTTCTTCTAGCATAAAACCATCAGGAGCTGATACAGTGAGAAGCATCCGAAGGCAGCATTTCTTATAATGTTTTCTTTCCCTTCCATGGTGAGGAAATCTCTGTCGGTCTGTAATCAGTGTTGGCACAGCACTGCATGGACACAACTTCCAGTTCTGTAAGCAAGGCTGTGCTTCTCTTGGAGCACCTTTTGGGGATTGTGCTCTTTGTGTTAATAGACACTGGCCTAACCAGGGATTGTTTGTGGCTGGAAGCCTACATGTTAGCAAGGAATCCCCAGGGAATTTTGTTCCTTGTTTTGGTGTGATGTTCCGGCTGAGACAGGCCACAAGGCTTTTCATACAGGTGCTGTAGGACTGAGCACTCTGACCCAGCAGGTATCGTGTGATTAAAAGCAAACATTCTTTCTGAAGTGTTCATCAAGGCAACAGCTGAACTTGGGAGAGATGGGTAGAGGGAATCAGCTGTCTGAGGACTGTAGGTTGAACATCCCTATTTTAAGGAACACTTTTTTTTTATCTGTTTCATCCCTTAGGGATGCAGCCAGGCACTCAATGCCCACAGAAATTGAACGTCATTTAATCAGTGTCCTACTTGAATTCATCCATATATAATGTAATGCACTATGGGTATTTGTGCCTTAAACAGCCTCTTGTTACAAAGCAGAGAGCTGTGACTTAGATTAAATTTAAATCCTGATTTGCAACATGTTAGCACAGCAAACTAATGCCAAAATCTATTAAGCCTCCAATGGTTTGGGGTTTTTTTTTTTTTGTTCTTGACGTTGGGCGAGTGCTGAGATCTTGACCACAATCACATTTGCTTCTGGGCAGGAGGAAATAGTCCATGTAGTTCCAGTAATCCAGACAAGCCGTCACATCTGGTTTTATGAATGACTTCAGGGGGGAAGGGAAGTTTGCAATTGATTAACATTGTTCTTAAAATCAAAGGCTACTGTAGTTTCAGGAATTACTATAGAGAGCTTCAGGGACCTTGGCAGCTAGCTCAGAAAAACAACTCCCCCCCCCGCCCTTGTCCTCCCTGTCCTCCCCCCCCCAAAGAAAGATTAATTTGAAAATTATACTAGAAAACCTAATAATTCCAAATATGTACTTCCAGCTCTTCAAAATGAAATGAAAAATGAAAAACTAATAAACATTGAGTTTTCTGGATTATGGTAATTTATTTAATAATACGCAAGATGAAAATCCTATTTTTTTATATTTGAACTGCTTATGCTTAAATAGCCAAGCATTTTTTGCTATACTTGTCTAACAGGTTTTCTTAATTATCATCTATTGAAATGGTTACTAAAATTCAAGAGCATATAAAAATGAATGCTAATAGTTTCAGGAAAAAAATACACAGTTTTACTATAAGTTTTGTTATCCTTTTTTTTTTTTTTTTTTTTTTTTGGGGTTAAAAAGGGTAAACTAGAATTAGCAAAAGAGATTTGTTAGTAAAATAGTTTAAGTTAAAGAAATTGTTTTTCTAACATGCTTGTCCCTCTGCTGCATATTTTTTTTACTTTT
>JANIJG010007033.1:56181-92230 GCA_024611175.1 Megaceryle torquata | reverse complement strand
AAACCGACTATAGTTGTGAAGATGGGAACACAAGAAGTATCAGTTTTGACTGGAAGTGTCCTGGGTACGACTGACAGTGTATAGCATGAAGGGTGATGATTTGTTTCTTTTTTTCTTTTTTTTTTTTTTTTCAAGCAGGTCAATGTGAAGTGTAAATAATAATGTGCATGAGTACCCATCAGCATACTGTAGATTAAGCCTCTGCTTCCCTCTCTCCAACAGTTCTTACCAGAAGTAAGCAATCTGAATTCTTGCCCTGTTCAGTATTCTCTCTGGTGAATCGATGGCATAATGCAGTGTGGCTGTACAGTGCTCTTAGGAGCAAGTCTTTGGAAGTTACTGATGTCCAGGATTGTAACATTATGATTTTCTTGCAAGAGGTGGCAATTTGAGATTCTCATTTGGAAAGAGAAGTCTCTTGTTCAGTTTATACAACTTAAGCTATGTTCAGCTTCACGGTAGTCTCTTCTATTCAGCAGTACCATTCCCATCGTTCAGCAGTTTACATGTTTCATTCTTCAGTACAAGTTTGGGTGGTAAATGCAGTTTGGCACCTGCTTCACCAATTGTTTGGTTCAGAATTGACCTGATGAAAAAGTGCAGGGTCCGCACGGGTTTTTGTGAACATTGCTACTCTCCTTCACCACATCAGACAGAACAGACCCTGTGTATTATTAAAAGACATGCTCATACTACTACCCATGGTTTTCAGCAACTATACTTACAACACTTCCTAGGAGTACAGAAACTGAAGGCTGGTATCATGAATTCATCTGTGCAAATAGTCTTAGAGCCAGCAATCAAAGTGAGGTTGAGTCATCAGGCTGTTGCAGTAAGAAAGCTGTATGTGGCTTCTTTCTTTTTTTTTTTTTTTTTTCTTAAAAAAAAAACCAACCAAAAAAAACCCCATGAAGCAGTAGTATCTAATTTGTGGTCCTTGATAGTTTATTGTAGTAAATGTAGCTTCAGTTTTATTACATGTTTATGAGCCAGACTAGAAATTTCTTAAACATTTCAGTATGTATTTTCCCATTGCAAAGAATTATGCACCATTGCCTCTAATTGCTTTCTATATAGCCCACAAGCAGGTTGTTAGGAGCAGCACTAGGTGCCTGTTGCCCTTTGCTGCTACTGGGGCAAAGAACTAGGTCACAGCAGTCTACGGTGGCACAAGGGGGAGAAGGGTGCTGTGCCGAGTGGTCCAGTCTTGGGACCACCCAACAAAGGTTGGCTCCTCTCTTTTAACCAGCACTCAAATGCTACCAGAGGATCAGTAACTTGCTGCCCATTCTTTTGTCTTAGATTTTAAAGCAGTGAGGCCTGTTCTCTGTTTTGCCAGCAGGAGTGGTTTAGTCATTAGCTGCTTCAGAGCATTTCCACTCTTAAGGTATTTTATGTTAAATGGTTCTGGGAGGGAGAGTAAAGGAAGTGGCTGAGCAAAAATCCATCGGTGGTTTCTTGGCATAGAGAACGTGTATGATTTCTTCTGTCTTTGCACCCTGCCTGCTTGAGCAGTGCAAAGGAAAGGACGTGGCCCCCATCTCCAACCATTGTTTCTTTTGCCTTACTTAGTTTTCAGATGAAGGGACAGAACACCTGCATCCTAATGGATGCAAGGCTTAATCTGTGGGGGGAGGTTATCCAAACATGGAAAGAAGTTTTTGAAAGAATATTCAGCTCTATCAAGAGACTTGTAATAGGTTGTCATCAAATAAAGCTGGACTATCCTGGGGCTTAAGTCAGTTATCAGTTTAAAAGTAGAGGTGCTTTTCTTAAAGAAAAAAATCCTACCTACTTCTCTTACTTGACTATTAAAGGTTCTGCTCTGTTGTGTCCATCTTGGCATCATCTCTACTCTAAAATGGAACATCGCCGAGGTTGCTCATCTCTCTGGCACGAGGATCTGTCTCAGACCTTGGTTGCATCCCAGCAGCAAAACGAGTCAGTGCAGGAGCAGAGCAACTTGCTTGCAGAACACGCTCTTGCACTGCATTCATAGTGACCTTTGGGGTCACTGAGTGCATGGTTGCCTCCTTGGAAGACTGTTTATTTCACAGTGACCTTTGTGCCAGGTAACACATCTAGGTAACTAGGTGACAGGATCCTTTTAGTTCAAAAGTATAATTAACTCTGGCTAACAAGAGAGACAGAAGGAGTATCTGTGGCTTTTGGGGGGGATTTAAAGATGAATGCTTAAAGGTATAGGCAATGTGACCAGCTTCAAGTGTTAGCATCCACACTATTGAACTCTTAGCTCTCTCGGAAGCAGATTGAAGAAGATTCTGTATCCTGAAACCCTTAAGTCCAGGGACAAAGATGCTGCTGAGACTGCTCGAGCTCAGGAGAACTTTAACTTAATTACTGGAAATTCAGAATACAAATTATTAATGATCATGGAGATTTAATTTAATTGAAGACTTGTTAGAGACTCTGTATCTGAAATAAGGGCTCCAAAAAACCTGTTTCTGGAAGAACATAATATTGCTTTAACAGGTGGGGTGTAGGGCTTATAGAGGGATAAAAACCTCCCCTGTAACAAAATACATTATTGTTCAGTAGATAAACAACTAACTCAAGTCTCTTTGGGAAACCCTAGTCAAGAATATTTCTGCATTATTTATATTTTAATTACATTGCTCTGTTTGAGAAATGTGCATTCTTGGCACAATTTTAGCATACTTAAGGTGCTATTGGAATATGGAATAAAGATTTTATTTTGGTTTTGATGTTGTTTGTTGTTTTGGGTTGTTTGGGTATTTTGGTTTTTTACATTTACCATTTGTCTTTGTCATGTGAACTTTGAAAACTGTCATATCATGCTTTGAAGGAGGTAGAGGGTGAGTTATTCCTGGGAAGCTTTTGCAGAACACATGTGAAGGACTATGGTTTAAAAATACACACTTTTTTATTTACAAACACTGTTTTGATCTATTTTTAAAGGCTAAATAGTAGTATATGACTACTGAAGCTCTTTTTTACACCCTAAATTCTTATGCAAGCAGGGAAATCAAAGATCTCAATCTAAGTTGGATGTAGTTATTACTTAAATAGTTTGCTATACAGTTACTATACAAATTTCAGTTTCAGTTGTTTCTCAAAACACTCAACACATGGTAGTTGACTTCCTTTCATTGTGGATATGAACTTTTGTACTAGGTGCTCATCAGTATTGATTATTCTTATTTTTAAAAAGTTGTTTCTTTTTATACACTCGCATACAGAAACACTGTAATGTATTTCCCAGTACAACTACTAATAGATCCTCTACAGATGCATAATAAATTATTTATTTTAATCTGCACTTATGGGAATGTACATACAGGAAATGTTCTCATAAGAGGGGCTTAAAAATGATTTAGTAAACTTGTAAAATCATAGTTGAAGACCAGTTGACTGGATCTTGCTTATGGGAGGCAGTAGCTCTGATTGAAACAGCTTGACCAGCACTATCTGTTGATGTCTGTTGCCCAGTCACAATCTTCATGATTCTCATTTCCCTGAATTCTTTCAAAACCAAACAAGTCTCTGTGAACTATAGAGATGGCATATTCTGGGACATTCTTACAATTCATTAGCCTGACGCTGTGCTCTTGAACTCCTTCCTAAATGTTTTCTTCTACTGTTTCTGCTGTTGTATTGTTGGTGTTGCCAACAGCAAATAGTGATGATAACTAAATTTACACCCAAAATTTTCAAATTTTCAATCATCCTTCCAAATACTTGACCGTCAACCCTAATATTTCAGAAGTCTAGGAAATGTCTTCATTATGTTTAAGAAAATTTACTGGGAGTTTGGTCTTTTGGGTAGTTATGTACAAATCAGACCACACATTTACTAAATACACCCTGAATTATGACTGGATCAGATTCTAAATTCAGGAGAGCCCTTCTTTGGTCTCCACTCACTTAGCATTAGCTAGGATTTCTTGGGTAGGACCTCCTGTCTACTCATTGTGAAGGGTCCATGCATAAGACACACGGGAAGTGTTATTGAGTATGTAATTAATTGTAGTTTATTGATGTAAGTTCTAAAACATGCCCATTATACCCTTACTTCTCAATGATATATAAACATACACTAGGCACAACTGTGATCTCGGATCTACTGGTGATCTGAAGACTTTTCATCCTCTGCTCCCTTACTACACCAACTCCTATTCATTATTATTTTTTTCTCCTTTTGACTTAGCTTACCTGCACAAGAAAGGAAGAGGGTTTGGTTGTGATTTTTTTTTTTTTTTTTTTTTTTTCCTTTAAAGTAAAAGGCTTTACTTGAGAGATTGTAAAACCAAAAAGTGTAGTAAATTTTTTCCATAACATCTTGACATTCTTTATAAAGATACCAGTGTTTGTTTAAATATTTGCAAACATCACTATTTTTTTTTACTTTTTTTTTTACAGTCTTTAAAAGGAATCTGTTCCAATGAATGTATAAAAATTCATCATAGATAATAATTGTTAGAAGTTAGTCTTATTTCCTATATCCATTTGGTCTATTAAAACACACAATTAAATCTAGAAAATTACAAATGTGAGTCATTAGCTCTGAGGCATATAACTGCCAGGCAAGCAGCCATGACAAATCCAGAAGTATTTAAATCCCTTGGTGTTAAAAATAGGCATAGTATAGATGACATTAAATTTAAAATAAATCTGTTGTAAAATATAACTGCATTTAATAATATGAAATGTCTTGTGAGATTGTTGCTTTAGGGCAACATGAGTGTGGACCCGTAGCTGGTAAATGGTCCTAGAAAGTAAGTGTTTAATATAGAGAGGTCTAAAGCCTAGTAATTTTAAGTGTACAACATGTGTTGTCAAGAAACAGTGTTTCCTGGTAGTTACATTACTGTTTTTCTTTCTAGGGGGATGCCAAAAGTCTTGTAGCCTCTGAGAACGTGAGCACCGGCCAAAAGTTGGACTTTTCGGATACAATGGTACAGCAGAAGCTGGATGAAGTAAAGGACCAAATCAAGCGGGAAATAAGGAAGGAACTTAAAATCAAGGAGGGAGCAGAGAACCTCAGGAAGGTCACAACAGATAAAAAGAACTTGGCATATGTGGACAACATTTTGAAAAAGTCAAATAAGAAGTTGGAAGACTTGCATCATAGGTTACAGGAGTTAAATGCACACATTGTTGTAACAGATCCAGAAGATGTTGCAGGTACTGTATGTTATTGTGAAATCATATTTTCCTCTTAGCTTAGATAACCTGTATCCCATTTTTACTGAAAAAAATTGCTCTGGGAATGACCAAATCTATAGTTGGAGAATTTGTTACTTGTGTATGCCTGTTTGTTTTGGTTCACAAAGAACTGTCCAGTCCCTTTGAGTTTTATTTTGTTTTCTGGGGAGCACTGTATTTCATGGACTATTTGATGGTTCTCTAAAGACTTAGCATGTGCCAGTTCCTCACTTTTAGTTATTATTATATTAAAATGTTTTCTCAATCACTGTAATATTTCCTAATAGTTTTTGCACAGTATAAAAGCAAATTTCAGTATCTCTTCCATGTACTTTCTCTGAGTTATGATACACCTCTTCATTCTGGGGGGGGGGAAATTGTAACATTTGTACTTGGAAGTTTTGGCTTGGTTGTTTGGTTTTTTTTTGTTTGTTTTTTTTTTGTTTTGTTTTTTTTTTTTTTTTTGTTTGTTTTTTTTTTTAACTTAGATCTATCTTAAAAACTGGTTTTTCTGTTACACTATTTATCTGGCTAACTTAGCAAACATTTCTTAATGCGGCAACAATTTAAGTCTTCAGGCTTTTCCACAATGAAGCTACCATTTTAAAGACCGGTTGAAATTGTTTTCACAGAACCACAGAATGGTTGTAATTAATGGCTTTAATTAGTATTTTCTATGGCATGGCAGTGAGTCAATACTAATTTTTAATGTATGTTTTAAAAAATACCAGGTTTGGTATTTTAAGGTAGAGTGTTGTTAAAGTAAATGGTCCTTTTTCAGTTTTGTGGAGTGACTTGGGAGATGCTGCCAGGCTGGTGATTTCCCATTGCACAGACTCTCCTAGCAAAAAGTTAATAAATGTGCACAAACCATCAAAGGTGTTTGTGAAATGAATGCCAAGCCTTTGGAAGCTTGGGCAGTCGAATAAAAGGCCACATCATCCTTGTGAAGAACGGTTGGTTACAGTAAGAATTTAGGCAGGTGAAGACTGCAGTTCATACTGTCTCCTCCTGTGACATGCTGTGAAGATGTTGAGGTGGCTGTGGTGGCCTGCCCACTATACTCTGTATTCTCTGTAGTTTTTGCTTTTGATCTTTGTGAGACACAAGGGGCAGAGGGAATGCACACCTGGAACTAGTGAGGCAAAGCAGTTGCTGCAGGATGAAATGGGAATGAATACAATGATGTGTACTTCACAGATAGCCACTGGGTTCTTAGTAGGCTAGAAGCATTCTGTTCCATGTCAGCCAAGGTTTATGAAAATCTGCTTCAGTGTTGACAGTAGTCTGGCTTAAATGAATGGGAAGAGGGGAGCAGAAAGAAAATTTTATACAAACTCTATATAGACCAAATACAAAACTCCGTGCAGATAGAAATTTATTAAATGTATCTAGCAGTAGAACTTGAACAGTGGGTGAGCACAGAATGCTCTTGTTGGAATACCCACTTCCAGCATAGCATTTGAAAACTCTTGCTCATTAACTCACTGTGATATATTGTCCTTGTGCGTGAGTCAGGAAATGCAGTACACCCGAAGAAAGCATTTACTAGTTCCAAAGAGATGGTTTGGGTACAAAGATATAAATAATGTGTTTCACATCCTTAGTACACTTCTGAAAAGGCCAGTAGTGCCTATTGCTTTTGTGAACAGCTGTTAGCAGATAGGCTTGTGCTCAAATACCAGCGACTTCATGAAGGGCTCAAGGGATAAAAGATCAAGGTTAATCTCAGTAGTCCTTAGAGATCTACAGGCATCTGCCCTCCCAAATTGAAATGCTAGAGTTTTTCATAGTGGTTGCCTTGTAATTTAATTGTCTGTCTCCATCCTCATTCACGGTCACTAATTCATGGAGAGGGAGCACTATCGGTAAACATTCTGCCTGTCTTCAGACTAATGGGTGCAAGTCATCTAGGTAATACTCTTGATTTTTTTTTTAATACTGAAATCTTAGCTTTGACTTAAGGTATTAGTGAACTTGGCCTTTGTAATAAAAGGTTGGTAATATGAAATTTATGACATGTCAACTGTGTGGGTTTTTGTGTGAGTGTGTATATATGGATACACATATATAACATTCAGCAAATATGTAGACACATAGCCCTAAAGATGACTGCTATCTGACAGAAGGTACCTCTGTGGAGAGGTCACAGGTATCTCAGTTTAGGAATTCTTGCTTTTGCTTGGAATCAACAGCGAATTCAATAACTATTTACTGATGAATATGGGAGCTCCCCAAATAAGTGCATTGTTTCCAGAGGTTAGCTTTATTCTAAGTTACAGCTTTTCACTTAAGCTTGTGTTTGACTTTTTTCTGGTCAGTTAGTGACAGTTTTAGACTGTGCAGAGCATGAATGCTGAAAATAAGGTAAAGAGAGTTCAAGAGCTGTGGGAGTCAAGAACTCTTCGTGTACTGTAATTTATTTTTTTTTTGGAGGGTGGCCCTGTGTTTTTCCCTGTCTTCTGGAGTAAATTGTGTAGGTTTATGCAGGTTCTAAGTAGCAAAGTCAGAACTGAGATCCATTGAGAAATAACACTGTGAATTGTTGCCTACAAGATGATGATCCGTTTGACCTGTCAGACCTGAACTCTCAATATTTTTGGATTGTTTCTGTTGACAGGGTGAAAGGTCATTGTAGTAACTTGGAAAAGTCATTTAATCTTTCCTTGTTCCTGTATCTGAAAAGTGGGTGTGAACATGTATTTGTAGAGTGCTCCAGATTTAGAGCTGTAAAGTGCTGTGCAAGCTGTTGTGACCTTCTGTTGCTTCTGATACCAAGCAGTAACTTACATTTACTTTCTTAACAAACCACTAATTTGTAGTGTAGCTTCTTTGTAATCAGCACAATGTAATCAATACACATTGAACCCACTAGATGTAGTGTTAATGAATATACTGTAGATAAAAGTATTTTAAGAACATTCCATTTTAAGCAAGTGAAGATTTTGTGATGGTAGTTTGCCTACAGGTGAAAGCTTCCCATGTGTCCTAATGCCATAAGAAATTATTTTCACAACTATTTGAAGAATTGGTGTTAAACCTTAACCCAAAAGTGCTGTTTTGCCAGACTGAATTTGAGGGTAGATTTGGCAGTGAATGTATGATTCAGAAACAACACTTAGCATTACGTAGGTTTACTTTACGTTACGGGGTTGCTGGTGAATCTAGATTTGTTTTACAAGCGAGACTTTGTACCTGGGTCTGCCCCTATCATGCAGTATATTAGTCATACTAGAACACAAGAGTTTTAGAATTTCTAGGTCAGCACCTAAAAGTGAAGCAGAATGAAGCAATACCAAACGGGTAGGACAAGCCTAGTGACCATTACTGCTGATAATCTTAGAGATTTATTTTAATGTGTAACGTGGGCATAATTACTTCAGTCTTAGAGATGAACAAATTCTGTGTCTTGAAATCAACATAGTAACAGATTAAATTTATATTCCTTTGTGTGTCTAAAAAATAGCAGTAGATATTGTGGATTTTAGTATGACTCGGGTGTAAGATTGAAATAAGTTACCAACAGGAAGTCACTGATTTAATTAAACATCTAGTTGATACCTAGATTATATATAAATTGGGAAATTAATCTCTTCCATAGAGCTGAAGTAAAGGTGGATAAGGAGGTGAGATGACAGAAAAATCTTTGAGGGAAATGAGGAGACTGGATAAAGCATGGAGAACATGAAATCAAAAAAGATTATGACTAGCTGATGGGAATGAGAGAGACTGAGGGGTTTCTTTTGTCCCTAAAAATGACTAGGTTAATCTGTCACTCAAACCAGGACACAGACTAAAGTGTGCATATAAGACCAATTCCTGGAAACTGGTAGAGGTAGCAAGCAAAAAGTAGTGACTTTTTAGAAGCAGACTCCACGTACAAGGCTCATAACCATAGTTTCATGGTAACTTTTGGGAACCTTAATGTAGAATAACATTATTGAAGCCATTTGAAACATTCTCCTGTCACTTGTTTAGCAGTTAAAATTAACTGTTACTGAATTGAAATTCAGTTGAACTTCAGAAGCTTCCAGGTCAGTGTTGGATGCTTTCTGAGTATGGAATGTTCACTGCTGCCTTGAACTTGCTGATGGCTTAGCTCAAGCACTGATGCAACCCTCTGACTCCCTGAGAAAAGCCTGATGATGCCTCTTTCTTCCCCCTTCCAGCCTAAACACGCATCATGGGTATTTCTGCTGGGTATGACAGTGATGAGACTTAACTGCAAATAACTATCTTCAAATAAGATTAACTATTTACCAAAGGGCACTTGCTGCTAATTGAGTAGCTTTAGCAGAGCACTGCAGTCCCATCTGGGAACCCAAAATCAGAATGTTACATGGAATTCTGCACTGCATTCTGAGCTCACTGAAGAAATAGTGTACCTGCCATCTAGGGAAGAGTGCCCAAAGAAATGAGCATCAGTCCAAGAAGAGAAGAGTTGTGTCACTAATAAATATAACTTAGACAGGAGCGCTGGTAAAAGGGAATTTAGAAGCAAGAAGTTTTTGCTGGCAAGACTCAAACTGAAAAAGTTTTCAGAAGAGCAAAGATCACAGTTAAGATCAGCTGTTCAGATTGAAAACTGCCACTGTCTTGATGCAATCCAAACATGAAAAAACATATATGGTTAAACCATCATTATTAGCTTATTTTAAATCCTACGAGTATATTTTCATGAAAACAGGATATTGCAGGTGCTGGGGAAGCAATACTGCAGCTCTTCCAGCAGCCTGGATGTGTGCTAACAAGCTGCACAAAACTCATTAGTGTTAGACAACAACATTCATTGCTGTTCACCAAAAATAACGTGCTAGCTACTTGAAATGAAGTCAAGTTCACTTGAAATACATCTGTTACTGCACTTGATATTCTCTGTCAAGAAGCAATTGCCATGGGACACTAATCCATACTCCAACGAAGCTCTTGCTGTCCTGTTCAAAGTTGGACTTCAGTGCACCCAAAATGGCAAGTCTTGAACCATCCTAGTGACCAACAAACATGGCAAGCTGGAGGACCTCTTATTTTACCCGGTCCCCAATTACCTACCTGAGTGAAATTCCAATTTGGTGTGAGTACTTAACTCTTGTTCAAACATATACATAAATCCCATTGATTGCAGTTATCTACATGAATTTATTACTTATTTGTATTATGAAGGTGACTGAATGTCTCCAGATGAGATTTGAGTCCCTCTGTACAGTGCTTTACACAATCTATCAGAGATAACTAGCCATACCAAAGCGATTACAACCTTGGTAGACATTACTAAGAGAGGAAAGCAGTTAATACAGATGTAGCTTGTAGTGCTTGTGCTAAGATTGTCAATGCTTTCCATAATAGGACCAGTTTGTCTAGTTGATTTAAAACTTCAATCTGAATTCTTCTATAAGAAGCTACCTCAGCCTGCCCATTGAATAGTAATGGGATTGAGGGAGAAGGAGTCACTTGGAAACCATTTCTGAAGAGCTGTTTGTAACCTTTTTTTAAAAAGAAAAAAAAAATTTAAAAAAAAAATAAAAATCTTCAGGATTAGGAAACCATATTGTTCCAAGTTTGGGAGCTCAGTTAGCAACTATTATGCCTGAAGCCAAAAACCATTTCTTCCTAGCAATTAGAGAAGTTTCTTTGCTGCTGGTTACTAACAAAGCATATAGTAGAACTATTTAAACTAAATGGTAGAGGGTAGTTTAGATCCACGAGTGCAGACCAGCTCTTAAGTTGACCCAGGAAAAAGAGGTGGTTACACCATCACAGTGCAGACATGCAGAGGGAGATAATAACAGCTGCTTGGGCAGCCTGAACCGTGGTATCTCTAATTAGTCCTTGACTTGCAACATGAGTGTTATTTTAATGCAAAGGAAGACTGCTTGTGTGCATCTTTAAAAGCCGTGAAAACAGACTTCAGGAGCCCCATGGTCTCCCCAGGGATCATAAGAGGGCAGGTTCTTTAAGTGCATCATAAATCTAAAGTTGGTAAATATTCATTTATACGATTATGCTACTTTACAAGCAGACTTGACTTTCAAGTTTCATGTTTGTTCTAATTTTGAATAGATTATTAGGTGAGGATTCATTTAATACGACAAGAGGATGAGCAACAAAACAAATCAAGAATAACACAGATTTTTATTAAAAAAAAAAAAAAAAAGGCTATTTTCTGTACTACCTTTAAGTAGTGAGGATGTGGTAAGAGTCTTGGAGTGGCTTGAAGTGAAGAGTGAATTATCAGCAGAGGAACTTAAAGCTTCTCCTTATATGAAATCTGTATGCAGCCTCAGCAAAAAATTGCAATTTAGGAGGAAGCTACAGAGCAAACTTGAAAGTAAAATGTATTAAATCTCCCAAAATAGTTATCAGAAGCATCTACAGAGATATATGAAATGGCAGATAAGAGATCTCTTCCCGATGACACCTCGTAATTAATAAATTATAAGTTACTTGTGCAATGCCTGTGTTTTCTAATAGTTGAGAAGTTAAGGAACTTGATCTATCATCCTAGTTTTAATTCAAGGAAATTTAATTACAATTGGAAAAAAAAAAAAGACTGATGTTGGTATCAGGTAAATATTATCTTCCAGGAGACCAACTAATGTCATTTGCCTGTAGAGAAGGTGTTCTCTCAGTTCTTAGGGTAGAAGTCACCACCAACAACAACAGTCAAAAGAGAAGCCACTGGCACGGTTAGGGAAGGTAGTTAGCTGAGAGGACGGTGGTGTTGGAAATACTGGAGTACTAGGAAATAGTCCAGTAGACACTTCTTTTCAGTTCACTAACAGTTCATGTTGCAGAAGCTGAAATATGAACCAGTGATTAATAGACTTCTCTGGAGGAGGATAGAAAAGTTAAGGGGTTTGACTATATCATTTGAATGATAAAACTAACTTGCAGTCCATTAAATTAATACAGCAAGATGGAGATCCAAACACAATAATGTTGTCAAACAAAAAAGCTTTTATCCTTCCCACAGACCACAGTAGATCAATAACCTGTCTGCCTGTATAGTCAATTATCCCAGGATTCTGTTATGATTCCAGAGCAAAAATTATTCAGCTTTACGCCAAAGGAAAAGGCTCATTTTATCCGTTCTTAATTTTGCTGTAAAATGTGTCTGCAGTGCTCACACTAGAAGAGATGAGGATCTACTTACTATCTGTATCTAGACCATGCTCATTACTATTGAATATTATTGTCCAAGATTGTTTGATTTTAAAACTCATTTTAAAATCAGGAGTGTAAAAAAGCTTAGTGGAAAACTGTTTGTTTTGTTTTGTTTTGATTGACTCAAGACATTCCAGAAGAAATAAATCTCCTTTGAAACAAAAATAGACCTAGCTGCAAACCTGCCTGCTCTACCACTCCCGGAAGTGATTCATGTGAATTAGGACATGTGTAGGAGGCACTGGGCTTGCGTGAGGCTTTTCATGTTAAGGAGCATTTGCAGTGCTGTTGCAAAGTAGCTCTGGACGGGAGAGTCAGTCTTAAGTGTGCTGTTTCAGTTTTGTTTAATCTATAACTTCATAGAATAGAGTCTAGGGTATTTTGGTGGGGAGGAGGATTTGGGGTTTGTTTGTTTGTTTTCTTTGGGGTTTTGGGGGGTTTTTTTCCTATACGAATGACATCTTGCCCTTAATTCGCAGATTGTCCTAGGACTCCCGATACTCCAAATAGCGATCCTCGTTTTTCTACTAACAACAGATTGATGGCCTTAAAGAAGCAATTGGATATAGAACTGAAGGTAAAACAGGGAGCAGAAAATATGATACAGATGTACTCAAATGGCTCTTCAAAGGTAAGGCTTTGGAATGCTTAAAGAACACGAAATCACCAGATTTTTCATATTGCTGTGGTGTGAATGTACAATGTGTAAACAGTATGCAGTTCCAGTATTTTTAGTTCAGGTATCTCTGTTAAATAGTTATGTCAAGTCTGCTACAAATTCTTCTACCATTTTTTGTTGTGGTTTGGTACTCGCTCAAGTGTTTGTTTTATCAATTTGTCCACATGCAGTTCAACCTAAATAACAAATCCGGCTTAGTAAATATAGTACATCTAGTAATCTTTGATCATGTGTCACTCCCTTAGCAGCAAAGCTCAGTGTGACACTGACTGGTATCTGATGCTTTTCCTAGCCCCACCGAAAAAAAAAAAAAATATCTATCAGTTTAAAGTTGTGATGTGCATAATTACCTAGAAGGCAGCATTGCCATGTGTGCTTCTGAAATGGTCATCTAATTGTAGTTGACAGTAAAAATATTTGTACCAAATATTTGTTTTAATAAGATGTGTACGGTGCTCTGATAGAGTTGTTATAATCTGCATTAGTAGCCATGCACATAAAAATACATTGTTTTTTACAGGAGTGTTGTATTCTCGGGGTAGCATCTGATAGCATCAAATTGAAATTAAAAATAAAGCTACACTTATTTCTAGATCTGAATTTTAAATGCATGCTTGCACTTTCTCTTGATGGAATCAGAAGTTCTCCGAGGAGGTGGGAGAGAAGTGTTTGTTTGGGTTTGATTTATTATATAGTCCTAACTAGGTAATAAAATTCATCATACTCTTTCTTAAGCATCACTTAACTGAAGGACAAAACAAAATTTAAAAAAAAAAAAGAAAAAAAAAAAAAAAAAAAAAAAAAAACCACCACCCCCCCCCCCCCAAAAAAAAAAAAAAAAAAAAAAAATTAAAGAAACCCCTCCACATATTCTATAAGGGTCGTAGTTCTCAAATGAGAAAAGTATATTTTTACTAAATCATTAAGGAAATTTATTTCCAAACTAAGGGGAAACACAAACAAAGATGTTAAAAAAAATAGTTATGAAGTGGAGTGGTTAGATATTTCTGTGTCCAGACAATAGTAAACAAAATTGAAATGTTCTTAACTGACTGAGGCAAGACCTAGCTAGGTCAGTTAAAAAGAAGTGTTTGGTTTGAAGAGTAGACATCTGTGAATTGCATTGCTACCCCTTGTAACTGATACTAACCAGAAAGTGTTGGAAAGGAGCTTCATATTTCTTAGTGAATATCTGCTAGGGACTGGTGGAAAGGCAGATTATTTTGTATCTACCCATTGTATGACTTTCTTATTCCTTGAAAAAGTCAAGGCAAATCCTGCTCAGTTCCAGAAAAATTAGTTTAGACTAGACAGACCATAGGTGCCTTTGAGCTCATTCTGTCTCAGCAGCACTGCTATTGAACCAGCTGGTACTTTGGTAGCCTTATCTGAAAGTGATCTGTAACCTACTAGCCTGGGGAAGGTGGAAGAAATATCTGGAGAGCACCTTATGACTAAGGGCCTGGGAATGCTGTCCATGCACCACAGTCCCTCAGCTCCTGGAAACCCTGGAGTCTACAACTTCTAAGGCCATGTACTTAACATCAGGTACACTTAAAAATAATAATCATCTGACCCAAATGGATCAAAAGACATACATGAATTATGTTCCTTATAAACCCTCAGTAAGTAACTTTATAACAGCCTGACAAAACTTAACTAAACACGCAGGCTGTAATATTAAACTTTGTTAGCAGGCTTTGATCAGACTGGATAGAAAGGATAAATTCTGGCTTGCTTTATAATCGAGGCATGTAATTAAAATTGATGATTGAATCTTGAATTTGCAATTGGTAAATGCTTAAATCAGCCTACCAGATTGGCTGTATATAGTAACTGGGCTGGGGAGAGCAATCTGGAAAACACAAAAGCATCGCCAGCTGCTTCGACGAACAGGGTGGAAATGGTGCGTATTCGTGCTCTCGTGTTCTTGATACTCAGTGGTGAGTTAAGTTGTCAGGTTTAAAATGTAGGCTTGAGCATGGTAATTCCGTTTTAAAAAGAAGAGCTTAAAACAGCTTGTGTGTCTGGATGAGGTTGGCAAAAGGGGCAGAAAATTCCCACTTTGCATCCAATCCCAGTAAGTGAGTAATTCTTTAAAAAGTAGTTGCAGGACCCTCTTTAAAACACTAAATTCTTTTGTGACCTTTATTCACTATATGTACTATATGATCTCTTTCAAATTTGGGGGGGGTTGGGGGGGTCATACCTAAATTTAATGGTGGGAGGTCATCGTTTGTTAAAAATGCAAAAGCAATCTGGTAGTAGTAATAAACCCATCTTCTCATGGGAAGGTTTTCCTTTTGTACTTACTCTACTTGCTTCAGTATCATTCAGCTTAACCTATTTGGACTGAAGTGTTTCCAAGATATTGATCATCATTTCTCAGACTCGTGTGGATTCTCTAAGATCCCACGACAGCTTTGCAGATCAATTTTACAGGCACTGTCAGATCTTCTCTACTCAGGAGATGCCTTGAAATGCCTTGTATTCAGCCTCCAGCACTAAAAGAGCTGCTGAGTATAGCACATCCATTTTGATTCTGAAGATGGAATTTTCTGTCCCTTGAAAACTTAAGGATATCTCTATAATCCTGAATTACCCCCGTTCTATGCATTGAAGGGCTGATGTTGCCCCTGAGCAAGCAAATCCGTTGCAGTAACAGGATATGAGGGACAATCAAGAGCAGCAAGGTCAAAATTACTATATTTATACATCAGAATGTTGAATGGGTTTAATACAGGATTCTAGAGTTGCTTGCAATCTGTTACTTGGACAGTAGTTATTTAAAAAGTTGACATTTCTATTTGAGAGGGTGCTTATTTAGGAAATCCACTGTACTCACTAAATAATTGGATAGCTAACATGAAATCTGAAAATATGAAAACTAGTGGTATCTCTCCAAACTGTTAATTAATCCTAAAGCTTAAAACCAAGAGTTCTGTGATTGTCCTATGCAGAGGGGGCAGAATTTCTTTCTGTGCAGCCATAACCTTTTTACGTGTATATCTTAGAGTATCTACCCCACAGAACAAGGGGCAGCATTAAAATATCTTGAGTAAGGTCATAAAGGAGCTCTGTGAAGGTAAATTTCTCTCTTCTCAGCATAGTGATTACTGTCACTTCATGGTGCCAGTACTTCTAGCTCTGGGTGTCTGTGCGACACTGTTCTTTGTCTTGGTTGTGGTAAGGGGGAAAAATTGAATTCAATTTCTTAAATAATTGGTAACTTCATTACAAAATTAAAAATATAAGTATAAACCATGTCCACGGTAAAGTAGCATATTAATGAGGTTATAGATTACTTAACCAAAATACCCTTTGGGCTGTAACAAGTGTGATACTCATCTACACTGACTGCTATCGATTATTGTGATTGATTGGTATTACATAGAGAGGACAAATGAACCTCCTTAAGTTTTCTCATACTCCATTTTTCTTTTGTTCTTACTGCAAGTCAGATCACCTTTACATTATCTGGTAATTCCCAGGACATAGAGAGACTTGCAGAAGCCTTAGAAGCACACACACAGTTCCACATGCAAGAAATATTTGATAATCCATTGTAAGTCAGATCTCCAGTAGCTGGAGGACAAAAGTTGGCATACCTGAGCAACATGTAGATGGATGGGCTCCTGATAATGAAATGGTGTTATCAGTTAGTTTGAAAGTTTATGCGTTCTCTTCTAAACTGCTTCTTCTGTTACTGCTTTTGAAAACAAAAAATTGTTAGCTCAGCTTATTTAGATGAAAAGTACTGTACTTTTAAGTTCCTGATGAAATGGCTAATGAAGTAACCCTCATATATTATGTATTAATGCAAAAAAACTTCAGCTCTGATTTGATCAGAAAACCATACCACAGGCTTTATTATAATGTGCCATGTGAGCTAACTTCATATTTCTCATTTCAAAATTGAAAATTAGATGAAGTGCCTTGGTACAATGATTGTTAGATGGATTTAGTCTAGCAAACGTCTGTTAGAAGAGTTCTCACACTCGAGTAGATATGAGTCATTCTGCATAGGGTGGAGGTATGTTGTATCTTGTCCTTTCTTTAGCATCAGCTGACAAAACATTAATCTACACATTTAATGTTGCTAGATCATGCCTTCGTTATTCAGCTTTAAACAGATACAGTTTCCATGTGAGTGGCTTACACTCTTTAATCTGTCCTAACTTAATTTCCACTAATATCCCAACGTGGTTAGTTGAATTGGTCTGCTATACCAAATGAACTACATTAACTGAGTTCTTGTTCCTAAAGCATGTGGGTTTTGCTGTTTCCAATGTGTTTTCTTCCAAGAAGGATTTCAGATTTTAACTTTGTTTGTTTGTTTTAATAGGATCGAAAACTTCTTGCCACAGCGCAGCAGATGCTCCAGGACAGCAAGACAAAAATAGAAGTTATAAGGATGCAGATTCTTCAGGCAGTCCAGACCAATGAACTGGCTTTTGATAATGGTGATGGAGTAGAAAGGAAATATAAATCATTTTTGTCAGAATGCCATGTAGATATGTACCCATATGCACACGGAATTATTATAAATTTTTAATAGGAATGGTTGACAAAGCTTAATGAACTAAAACCACTCAGAGCCTAGGCATACTGTTGTTCTTAGGATGCCAAATACATCTGACTGAGGCAAAGTACCATAAGCTTAATGAAGAGAAATACAATCTCTCTTCATCGTCCTTTTTATACCTTATGCAGTTCACTTTTGCTTTGTGGTTTTCACTTTCCCTTCATCCGGGCTTTCTTTTGTCTTAACAATAACTATTAATTTTCTTTAAAGCATATAATATTTTCACTCTCCTAAAAAATAAAAAGAAATAAAATCAGACACAGGTACAAACCCTGCTTGTCATACTTAAATAGATTGACCTTATTATCAGTAATGGGAGGTGAATTTTTGCTGTATTTAGGGTATTTAGGCTAGATTGAGTAGTAAACAATTGTTTCAAAAAACAAACAAAAAGAAACAAAAATCTGTGTTTTTAAAACCTGACTTGAAATACTCAACCTGCATCTCAGAAGTAGTTTAAAAATTGCATTTATTTGAGAAATAAATATAAAAATAGAAATTACCTCTGAGTTATAATAGCCTGAGCATACTATAGAATTGTGAGCATATTGGTACATCTGTCTTGAACTTTATTTGTGCATATTTCTGAGTACTGAAGTTGTCTGACAATGCTCGTAATCAGGGTCTGGATATATCCTAGGTAATCAAAAACTTGTGTTTGCTTTGTTTTGTGGGATGGGGGTTGGTTTTCTTTATTTCTGTGCTGATGACCTGGCTTTTTGAAAGGTTTTTTTTAAACCCTATTAGCATGTGGATTGTGTGTATCATTTGTTCAAAAGAAAAAGAAAGGTATTCAAGCATTCAAATGTCTTTTTGTGTTTCTGCTACATTTAGAGCTTTAAGCAGAAAGGAATATAACCAGAAAACTTTCTCATTCTGGGTAGGAAATCTAAACCCTGTAAGAAGTAGACATTACAACAGCCAAACGATTTGGGAAGGGCAGTATATATGGGAACTCTTACAGTCTCTGCTGGAACAAGCCAGATTCCCTGGGATTTCATGTGAAGCAGAATTATGAGAGACTGCTGAGGGATCTATTTAGCTACAGAGGAGTTTGAAAGATAAATCCTCAGAGCACAGTTCAGAAATGTGGAAGTCTCAAAATCTTCCTCTTGCCAGCTGAATGATGTTGGGGAGATCTGGCTTTCCTGCCTTAACTCACCTGAAAAGATGTTCTTTTTCTCACATCCTCAAACACTTACAGCTCTTCAAAGATTAGGACCTATTTATTGGATTGAGACCCTGATCAGTTATTTCTCCTTCAAATGCAGATGCCTAAGACTTGGCTGTTGCCTTTATGACATACTTAAAAGCTTCTCTTTCGACTACCAAATCTGCATCTCTCTCTGCCTTTTTTTTTTTTTCCTCTGTTTGTGTGGGGGAAGAGTTAATATTAAAGAAATTAAACACAGGCATGATCTTCGATGAAGATTGTTTGTTTGTATCTCTCTGCAGCAAAACCTGTGATAAGCCCTCTTGAACTCCGAATGGAAGAATTACGGCATCACTTTAGGATAGAGTATGCTGTAGCAGAAGGTGCAAAAAATGTGATGAAGTTACTTGGATCTGGGAAAGTTACCGACAGAAAGGCACTTTCAGAAGTAATTTACGTTGTTACAATTTCTAATGCTTTATTTTACACCTTATTTCATGAAAAAAAGAAATTAAATTGTTCCTTTTTATTATTATTATTATTATTATAAAAAGGCACAAGCAAGATTTAATGAATCGAGCCAGAAGTTGGACCTCTTGAAGTATTCACTGGAACAGAGATTGAATGAACTTCCTAAAAACCATCCCAAAAGCAGTATTATTATAGAGGAGCTTTCATTGGTCTCTTCACCCACATTAAGTCCTCGTCAAAGTGTAATACCTACTCAAAACCAGTATAGTACACTGTCCAAACCAGCAGCTTTAACAGGTATGATTTATGGAGCTTATTATTGTATTTTATGGTTTAAAACAAGTCTTTAATGCCAACTTTATTTCCTTCTGGACATATTTCATTGTTGTTCTTTTCCTAGACAAAGACATTTAGAATTTCCAAGTGTCTATGCGCCACAAAAATGCAGATAAGTGTCTTTGATTTATTTGTTAAACTTTTTAATAATCCTTTTGAACAAATGGAGTTCTGGCCTTAAGTTAGGTCACTGTGGACTGATATTACTAGTGTTTACCTAATGCCTTTCATCTTTAGTTTATCAAGCACTTTAAAAGGTGGGTAAGTATCATTGTCCCCATTTTACAGATGGGGAAACTGAGGTGCAGAAAAGGTAAAGTGACTTGCCCTGTTCATATAACAAGTCAGTGGCAGAGCTGGAGACAGGCACCCAGTTTTCTCCCAGTTCCTAGACTTGCTGAATCACACTGACTTCCTGGAAGGCGACATTTGTGATACTTAAAGGTACATTATATTTCTCAACCAAAGAGGGAGATCCTAACATGCATGGAAGCCTCTCTTTATTGGTGTGAATTGTTTTCCTTGCATTAAACGTGGAATTCCTTATTGCTGGTTTTTGAGAGACTTAGTTTACTGTGAGGCAACAGTAAATTTATATATAAATACAAGACTTTGGAACTCCTCATAGTTTGGGTTCACCTGGAATTGTTGTCATTTGTTGGAATTGAACTGTTTCAAGAGATGAGCCATATTTCAACAAAGCTCTTAAAACATTTGCCTCCCAGTGTTAATAAAGAAAGGCAAATGCTCTTCACTACTTGTTGCTTTACTAAAATTTATTTATCAAGTTACAGAAAAATTCCTAGTAGAGATGGGTTTTGGGGTTTTGTTTGGTTTTGGTTTTTTCCCTAAAACAGTCTGAATGTAACTATTAAACCAACTATTAAACCAACTATTAACAGAGTAAGTTTCTTACAGAAACAATCAGTAACCCAAATGTTACTCTAGTTGTACATGTTACGACCGAAACCAGAATTCAGTTTTGAAATACCATGGGGTTATATTTTAAAACAGAAAGAGGAAGTCTGCTAAACTGCAATAATAATAAAATGGAGCAAGTCTACTTGTCTTCCATTTTGGTTCAGTAAAACACATAGCACAAGGTAAAAAGCATCAGGACCTCAGCTGGGAGCTCTTGTGAAGTTGAAGAGTGGTGAGGGGAACTTCTTTTCATAATACAGAATCTCAGCTGATCCGTGACTATGGCCAGGAAGTCTCATGCTTTGATTTTTATACAGTTTCTTTTAATTATTTTTTTCTATAATGCATAATCCTGGGTCAGGTACATTATGGTGACAAATAATTCCTCTTTCAATATGATTTACTCATATATATGAAAAGTTTCGAATAGGAATTCTCTAAACAGAGCTACATGTTCTTGAAGTTCTTAATAGTTTCACAGTGGCTACACAAAGAGCGGTTGTATTGAACTGGATTTAAATGAAGGGTGTCTGTGTTCACCTCTAACACTGAAAAATAGCTCGGTGCTGCTATCACACTTTTTAAAGTGCATCAGCAGAACTTTCTGATACGCATCCAGTCCTTATACAAGATTGTAAACTTTCCGGGTTGTAATTTCTTTGGTTTTTTTCTAAAGAGAGTTTGAGAATGAAATATGCTTCTACCTTCTAACCTATTTCAGGAGCCAGTAGCATCTCTGTCTTTATAGCCTGATGCTTAGCTGTCACTTACGGCTGTTCCTGATGGGACAGGATTTCCCTTCAGACTGGATTCTTGGTGTCTGTTCTGTGGGCTGTAATTTTGCCTGATGATTTTTATGTCAAGTCTGAGTTAAGTTTCTGTACAAAAGAGTACTTCTAAGTTTCGCAGTTAAGTACATTTCCTGTCAAAAGAACACTGCATTTAGGAGCTGCATTTCTAGCTGACAGTATGATTATGAACTGACTAATTTCACCACTTCCAATAGTTAGATTTGTTAGTGTAAGTGGTGTCACAGTTACAGATGCTATCTTGTACAGGATGAGGTAAGCCTACCGTTCTCATAACCATCTGTGGTATTCAGATGTTTCTGTGCTGCTGGAGGAGACTCTTAAATTAGAACAGCAGCCTCTATACCTCATTTGGTTAGAGATGTAGAAGATTTTGAAGAGTAGCTTCTTGACTGAATTTGGGTTTATAGAAGCTGAGAGAAGTTGGAACAATGCAATTATTATGTACTAACTCAAACTTGCCTTCAGCAGGCAAATGAGATTTCTGAACGTATCTTGGAACAAATTTGTACTCTCAGTGGTCAATGTGTTAATTTTAATTACCAAAATGATATACCTAATATTAGTTAGTTATATGAAACTCTGGAAAAGCTGTTGTTATCCCAGGAAAAGCTGTTATTGTCCCATTTGCAAGATCCATCGTTTTAATAAGAAACCTAAGATTCATCATCTTAAAAAAATAACATTGCTTACAACTTGAACCCAAGTCAGTTAGGTTCTCAAGTGAAGAAAACAAGATACTTCTGAGACACAGAGCAAAACCTTATTTTGTGTTATTTTGGTACACTGTTGCTCCTTCTAGAAGGTTGAGTCCCACATATTTGACTTTTAATGCTTATTTTCTATATATTTTTCTGTCTTAGAGCTGTCTTTTGATTTCATCTGATATTTCTGTTATACCCTGTGGGGGTCACAATGTGAGCTACTGCCATAAATTCACCATTAGTCATTCACTTTGTTTACTTAAGAGCAGAAATCTTTGAGAAATCATTGTCTGTCTTGTTGTAGGTACCCTGGAAGTTAGGCTAATGGGCTGCCAAGATATTTTGGAAAACGTCCCTGGTCGATCAAAAGCCACATCGATTGCGCTACCTGGTTGGAGTCCAAATGAAGCCAAATCAACTTTCATGAGCAGAACCAGTAGAAGTAAAAGTGGGAGTAGTAGAAACCTTCTGAAAACCGATGACTTGTCCAGTTCAGTATTCTCTTACTCTTCTTATTTTTAGGCACATTTTTTTATTTACATTTTAACGTGCATGCCGGGTTTGGTATTTTGAAATACGAAACTGAAGTGTTAAATATCTGTTTCTTCATCTGTTAAGTCATTTAAACAAACAAAAAAAAAACCCACAACCACAGTATTACACCCATAAGAACCAGTTAAATATGAGATTGCATTAAGGGAAACTTACTGAAGCTTTTTTTGTTTGTGGAAAATCCTCTTAAAGATTTAAGCTGAGTTTGTGTCCTTTACTTACAGATGAAGTCTGTGCTGTACTGAAGCTGGATAACACTGTGGTGGGTCAAACTAGCTGGAAACCTATTTCCAATCAGTCATGGGATCAGAAATTTACACTGGAACTAGACAGGGTAAAAATGTGGTCTTATTTCATTGACAGCTATGGTCAATTTTTAGATAAATTTCATGTTGCCTGTTCTTTTTTTTTTTTTTTTTCCCCCTCCTCCCCTTGTTGTGATTATGTTCAAATTTCATACCTGTGATTATTCTTGTCCTTAACAGAAAGAGCTCTCTGGGGTTAAGCTGTTATGATGAGCTGGCTTTCTAGAAATTTTACCTTTTCTGGCCCAGAAAGTGACATCATATTTTTATCCAAGATCTAACACTTGGATAACTCTTTAGCCTGTGATAGATGATGATCCTAATAAAAATTTAAGCACCAACTTCTCATTATTTATCAGTAAATTCTAATATCAGACACAGTTTGGATATTTTGGTAAAGCTATGGTATGGAATTTTTATAGTGCTTCTGCAAAAGTGTTCTCATGTGAAGCTAGTCAATTTTTCAGGAATAATTAATAAATTTACTAATAGTTTTTTCCTAGAACTTTAAATGTTACTTGGTGGATGCAAATATCAAAATGATACCTGATGTTTCTTTCCTCACACCCTTTGAAGGGAATTTGTTACATAGTTTTCATTAAGCATTTGTTTTTTAGATACCAAATAGTCACATCATTTTAAGGTACAAGGATTTTTTTGTTTCCATCACTGTTTAAAATAGACTGAAAATTGAACTACATTTTAGGAGCCTAAATGTAATCTCCAGTATATATTGAAAACAAGTGAGAAAGGAGGACAAAAAAAAAAAAAAAAAAATTAAAAAAACACCTTCCTGTTTTTCCTCTCTCCCCACTCCTCTGAGCCCCAAACCAGATTCCTTGCTTCCAGGAAGGAAGCAGCTTTAGACTTGCAGGTACACAAATTCCACTCAAGCGTAGTGCAGAACAAAACTAGCAACTGTGGACTCCTGAAGCCTTGATTATTCTCAGCTTAAGACTAGAACCAGTCAAAGTTTAGTAGCAGCTCCTTACAGCCAGTGTGTGTCATGTTTACTCTTTAAGAACTAGATGCTTTTTGGTGCCAGAAAAGGACCTTCTGCTGGATGAGACCATGCAGCCTTCCATATTTGAAATGCACATTCCAAACCCCATCCTTTTTTTTTGTTTGTTTTAACCTGTTGCTGCTTCTTAATTTTTTGTTTCTTTTAAAACCTACAGCTGTCACATAAAGACAGTAAATTGATGCACCATGATGGAATTAAACTGTGCTAATTGAAATTAATAACACATGATGCTGCTATTAAATTATATTGAAGGTTTCTTCACATTTTGTAACAAGCATACAAGACACCCTAAGAATGCATAAATCCCACTGGCAAGATTTAGCAGTAGTTCTTGTTAGTTTAAAGTTTTTAGCCCCTCTTCACAACCATGGTACAAAATCAGCACATGCTCATAAAGATACTGTATAAAGTCTTCCATCGTGATGTGTATACAGGTATCAAAATCTCCTTATGCAGCCATGAAATGCAGCTGGTACTTGTGAATAAGATGGACACCTAGTAAAGTTGAAGTTTCTAAATGCAGGTAAAAGTTTGTCATTAGAGCTTGAGCCAAAATATTTTGAACTAGCACAGTTGTTAGACTGATTCCAAAAGTTTGGTGACTGTGACTCTCTCCTTCTACTCCTGGGGGAGTACACACCAGCGATCGCATCTGAAGTGAAATGCTGCAGTCAGCCTAGTGAGAGCGTGCTCAGTATGGCTGGTTAGCCAAGTAACAGCTCTGCATCTTGAGCCTTGAGTTGCTAGATCTTATTATTGTAGAGAGGGAACACTTGGAGAACAATTACTAGTAAGTAATTTCCTGTGTATGTGTTTCCTGTCGTAGTCACGTGAATTAGAAATCTCAGTTTATTGGCGTGACTGGAGGTCTCTCTGTGCAGTCAAGTTTCTGAGGTTGGAAGATTTCTTGGATAACCAACGGCATGGCATGTGTCTCTATCTTGAACCCCAGGGCACTCTGTTTGCAGAGGTAAGAATGTTTCTTTGAAGCACTTGAGCACCCTTGCAAGTATGATATTGCAGAAAAGTTTTTCTGAAACTTTTAAGAATGCATTTTGTTCTGAAACTTGAATTATAACACACGTTATTTGAACTGCAGGTTACGTTTTTTAATCCAGTTATTGAAAGAAGACCAAAACTCCAGAGGCAGAAGAAAATTTTTTCAAAACAGCAAGGTGATTGTTTAATATAAACATCTAACAAAAAAAAAAAAATCTTAAAAATTGTACAGATCTGTGATATTTTTTTACATCAAGACCTAGTATTTGCCCGTGAATAAAGCTGTTGATAATGTAGGATTTGGCATTGCATTTAGAAATGTTTTGGTTAAGGAATTCCTTATTATTCTTTAGCATTTAACAGTGAATAATTACGAATTGCTAAGGAATGTGACAAATTCAGTTTTCTTCATAAACTGATTAATAGGATTTTTATTTTATTTTTAATTATAGCTTTTAGTAATAAGTAAGGAAATTACTTACACTCTATTTTCTTTTTTCACAATATCCACAGGCAAAACATTTCTCAGAGCTCCTCAAATGAATATTAATATTGCCACTTGGGGAAGGCTGGTAAGAAGAGCTATTCCTACAGTAAATCACTCTGGCACCTTCAGCCCTCAAGCATCAGTGGCTGCTACTGGGCCGGTGGTGGATGCACACATTCCTGAACTAACGCTGCCAGCCAAGTAGGTGATAGCTACATTCTTTAGGTACTTTTAAGAGCAAGAGTAACAGTGAGATGCTTGTGCCCTAATGTATGTAACATACGTCAAATCTCTTTATTCTGCAAGACTGCAGATCTTTCAGCGTTTTCATTTTGGACATCCATTTTGTAGAGAAATCTACACGCACAGGATTTGGTTTAGATGAAAACTAACTAATGTGCAGTTTTAAGTTGGTTTTCATACTATTAAAACAGTCTCTGCTATACACTGAGGAGTTATTTTTCTTGCCAGTGACTCTCCTGTAGCTAAATTGGACTTTGAACTTGAGCCTGAGCCGCCACCTGCTCCGCCCCGTGCATCTTCCCTTGGGGAAATATCGGAATCTTCTGAGATAAAGGCTCCCGATGTTCCATCTCAGGCAAGTAACTTTAACAATTCCGAGCTGTGTACAGTTTAACAAGCTTACAGTATTGGCATCTTTATGATGGATTTCTTCCCTTGTATTTCAGCATATGCTCCCTTACCTTACACATACTGAACTGTCTCAACAGAATGCTCTGATTACTCTTGGTGGGAACCTGTTTCCATGGTTGGTGTGTTTAACTCTCCACGTCATTTGGTTCCACCACAGGAAAAAAAAACCAAAATCCAAAAATCATTAGAGCACTTGGGGGGGAAAAAAAAAAATTATTAATAAAGAGCAGCATGACTGAAACAGTTAAGTTTCATCAGTCTGTTAAAAGCTTATCTGCATCTTGTTGAAGTATGCCATTTTAGCTTAGGTAATTCTTGCATTAAGAATTTCACATGCTTATGGTAAAACTTCTGCGTTCATTTGCAATCAGTTTTTAGATTTTTCAGATTTTTCTTTTTCTTCGTAGGATGAAGTAACAACTTTTGATTTTGAAAATGGTAGAAATAACATTGTCCCAAAACTCCAGCCTGAAATAATCTGTGAGCCTGATGCTCCCCGTTCAGACACAAAATACACCAACACCCGAGAGCCTGAAGATAGAAGGTAAAAATGCAGAGGTCTTACTAATGATCTGAATAATATTTCTTAAAGTTAACAAAGGAGAAGATTTTTGACTGGTCTGGGTTGGCTTTTTTTATTTATTTACACAGATCACAACAAAGATTTCAATTCAGTCTGAAGGATTTCAGATGTTGTGCTGTACTGGGCAGAGGACATTTTGGAAAGGTAAATGTCAAAAGGCTGTATCAAATGTCAAGGCTGTATCAAGAACTAGGTACAGCTCTTAAATTAACTGCTTCTGTTCTGCTTTAGGTGCTGTTGGCAGAGTACAAAAACACAAACGAGATGTTTGCTATTAAAGCCTTAAAGAAAGGAGATATTGTTGCTCGTGATGAAGTAGACAGGTCAGTTTGTAAAATGCGGTACCTGGAGTCTATAAATCAATGATATTTTCTTTCTGCACGCAACACAACCGTAAGCTTTTGTTCAACAAGTTGTCATCTCCCAGCTTAGCTGGCTGCTGCAGATATGTAGTCTTTCTTCTGGGGCAAGGAGAGAGTAGTGTAGCTCTGGAATTACTACAGATAGATGTCTATAATATTGTTACTGATTTTTCCACTTTGTGTTGTATACAGTTAAAATGAAAATGGACTGAAGCTAGTGCCCCATGCTATCGATGCATACTTAATGCAAGTCTGAGTATTTGGAAGGGAAATTGGCAGGGTAACAATTTTCATGGACTGCGAGGTTTCTTTTTTTTTTTTGATATATGAAAGCCAAATGTAACCTCATGGAAATCCTGGCAGCGATGTGCGTGCAAGTACTAAACCTCTTTCTTGAAATAAAAAATGTTCTTATCCTGAGGAAAAAGAAATAAGGTACAAATTACCAATAATTTCCGTGAGTTGAAAAAGCGTGGTTGGGGATTCAGCTTTAAATTTTTACTCCATTTCTATTTCCAGCTTGATGTGTGAAAAACGAATATTTGAAACTGTGAATAGTGTAAGACATCCCTTCTTGGTGAACCTTTTTGCTTGTTTCCAAACCAAAGATCATGTTTGCTTTGTAATGGAATATGCTGCTGGTGGGGATCTGATGATGCACATTCATACTGATGTCTTCTCTGAACCAAGAGCTGTGTGAGTATCTATCCCTTTTTGTGGCATTTAGTGAAGGACATTTTGTTCAGTGGCCAAGAACTAAGATCTTTATCATCACGTGCTTCTGCATTCTGTCATTTCAGTAAATAATGTTTCACTCTTGTAAAGTGTCAGAGATTCTAACTCATTTTGTTAGAAGGAGATGTGTGCAGGTTTAACACTGAATTAAAAAATTACCTACAAGTATTTAATGTTTTATAGTAAGTTGTTCGGGGGGTTTTTTTAAGCTTACATTAAAAAAAGACAAAATGAAGAGTTAAAATAGCAGACAAGGCTAAAACCAGAAAGAATAAGCTAAATGAGAAATCCTTCAATGCCATGGCAGTGGACGCTACAGAAAATTTATCCTCCAGGTCAAGTGAAGATATTACAGCTTGAAAGCTGCAAGTTTAATCCTTTTTGCCATCTGGCTTTAAAACTCTGACCTTGTCTAAAACTAATCTGTACCTGAAAAAAACAATCTGTAATCTTCAGAGAGGATGGTTAATAAAAAAGATCAATAACAATGGACTTCACATTCTGAAAAGCACAACTAAAATCAGTTGAAATCCTAACTTTTAACTTTTTCAACAGCTTCTACGCCGCATGCGTGGTTCTTGGACTTCAGTATTTACACGAACACAAAATAGTATATAGGTAAGTAGTCACTGACCCATTTCCAACAGATGAATTTAATCTCTTCTGAGTAGTACTGAAGAAACATCAGTGATGCAATTCTGTTCTCAAATGTTCATTTAGAGATTTGAAGTTGGATAACTTATTGCTGGACACAGAAGGCTTTGTGAAAATTGCAGACTTTGGTCTTTGCAAAGAAGGTAATGATGGCCCTTAAATTTTCTTTCTAGAGGAATTCTGTAGTCTGTCTTATTCTTGACTGTTCCTTGAGACTTTTGGACTGCTAAATGTGTGTACTGTGTACTTAGCCTGTATCATCTGAAGAAAAAATACATCTCTGTACAAATATGGAGATAGGAGGAAGTTGCTTAGGGAAATGAGACACATTTGAGCATAGCCCTATTTGGTTTTTTTTCCCTCTCCAGTTGTGATCATCACCTATTCTGGTTCTTCATCATATCTTTGCTTATTAATAAGGTATATTGCTGCATTTTACAAGTTAGAAGAAAAAACATTAGGTGTTCTTCATTCTAAATGTGTTGGCACCGTACAATGAAGACAAGCACCATTATAATCTGTACCTTTTACTTGTTTACAAATTCGTTATCTCTTTTTGTTTTTTAACTCTGAAATAGCCCCAACTCTAAGTACATGGAAATGATGTGCAAAGTATGCTGTAGCTAGAATAGAGAAACCTACCCCAAAAGGGAAGCCTAGATGCTAGAAAGTTACTTTGAAGGGCCAGTAGTGGGATGCTTTAAATAAGACATAAAATAGAGGTAGCAACTGAAATTGTAATGTCTTTCTCAAACCCCATTGTGGGGGAAGATCTGGAAAGGTTTCATTCTCCAGTTTATAGAGCCTGTCCTCTAGATCTAAGAGGGAATTTAGTAAATGTGGTGGTGTTCAAACATTGCTGTTGTCTTTAATATCCTCGGGCAAGTCCTGTGACTTGAGCTACAAACAAGTTCCATAAGTGATAAAAGGAAAGGAGGACAAGGAAAGCTCTGCAATAAATGGTTTTAAGTTTTCTGCAGCACCTCTACGTGTAGTGTCTCCTCTGTCCTTGCGATGCTGATGTCCCCACCTGTGCCCCTCTTGCAAACATACAGGGCTTGTTTTGCTCAAAGTCATTTCAACACACTCTGTTTTCACTTCACTGTATGCGGTTTTGCCACTGCAGAATCATCCATAGTAGGCATGTTTGACTAAACCACTGTTCCACGTTTTCTTCTCCTAGCTCACAGAAATGTAGCATGAGATCGTTTGTGTCTTTCCAAGCAAAGATAACTGGGTGACAAAGGTGTAACTGGAAGCTTAATTTGGCTCATTGCATATAGTTAGGGAGGGAAAAAGTTAGTGACGCACCCATGGAACAAGGGCATGGGAGGGAACAATGGGGGAATGTTTTACCTCATTCTCCTGAGACTTCAGGAGAGGCCCTGGAACTACAGTATCAGCTGAAGTTACTCTAGAGAGGGTCTTTACTTGCCAGAAGACTAGGTTGGTGAGTGGCAAGAACTACTGCTTGTTTTTCACTACTGCTTGTTTTTCATTAACTGTAACTTTTCAGGAATGGGATTTGGAGACAGAACAAGCACATTCTGTGGCACACCAGAATTTCTTGCTCCGGAGGTGCTGACAGAAACTTCCTATACAAGAGCTGTAGACTGGTGGGGTCTTGGTGTACTTATCTATGAGATGCTCGTGGGTGAGGTAAGTTCTAGTAAGAGATACAATGCAGTCATAAAACCAACACATGTTAAAAGAGGCTCCCAGCCTGTCACCGTTCATTGTGGCCTCCCTCTTGTATCAATACTTGCATATACACAGCACCTCTAGGCAGACCTAGTTTTACGAGGAGCATCTTAAAGTGTTTCATCAAGAAAAAGTATTAATACTCAGCAGCTACTTACCTGATAGCAGCTCCTGTAACGCTGCACAAGCTGATGTCACATCATGAGCTTGAATTATCTGCAGTTGTAGAAGTGAGGAGCTGTAGCTAGTCCAGGGCTTAACCTCTAGATTTTTGTTTTATTTTGGGGTTAATTACATTTTTATGCCTTAAATCAAACTAGAGCAATGGCACATTAATACCAGTGTCTCTCATGAGGAACATAGCACAGCTGGTTTTGGGGAGCTCTGTTTCCAGCACGTATCTGCTATCATCAAATTGGGATGCGTACAGCTAGAGCAGTCTTCTGCTGTCAGATGCTTTTGGGGAGAAAACACAGGTCCTTAACTCCTGTAGCTTGGATGGAAGTGAAATTTTAATACATAAAACTGGATAGGAGTGAAAGATTATGCCAAATGTAATGCTGTTTACTATTTGAATTATACATGTGCTAAAATAGAATGCCCCAGTTCCCTGTAAATGAGCTGGCATAAATAAATTACTATTGAATAGTTATTTACCCTTGCCTGTGTCGCTTCCATTTTGTTACAGTATCTGCCAGGCAGAGCAGTGACTGTGTATGGGGATTTGCTCATCATTTTGTTCTTTTTCAAAAACAATGATCATTAAAACTTTTTTCACTTTGAGATTAAAAAACAAACAAAAAAAAACCAACCCAAAAAGCTTGTAGAGTGTTGCCTGCATCGGTTAACCCACTTCAGAACAGTTTGTTCTTGTAGTATCTTCAGCATGTTACAGCTCAAGGTTTTTCAAATTAGTTTTGACCATGTCACTTGTGATTGGCAGCTATCCCAAAGAAGAGCTGGTACATTCTTTCCACATACCCTGTATATCTTGTGTCAAGAGTTCAAAGAAGATCCCCATTTTAGGTGTTTCTGCTTCAGAAAACACATTTTTAAACCACATTCCTTCAGTAAGAATTAAGGGATAACACCAAGGTGCCTGCCTTCGCTCTCTTCCTTATGGAAAGCAACCCATCTGTTTCTGGAGAAAGGAGGACTTCATTTCAGGGTGTCTTAACTCCAAACCATCACCTGAATATATCTATTTTTCAAATGCAAGTGATTTTTAAGCCTTTTTAATAGTATTTTATTGGTTTTTACTTTCATTATAGTCTCCCTTCCCTGGAGATGATGAAGAAGAGGTGTTTGACAGTATTGTGAATGATGAAGTAAGATATCCACGATTTCTGTCTACAGAAGCCATCTCTATAATGAGAAGGGTAAGAACATCCTAATATTATTACAGCATTCCCCTCTTACCCTTCTTTCTCTCCAACATTAAGGAACTCAATTACTTTACTGTGGAACAAAATAATTCAAGAACCGATGCTTGGTTTTGGTTTTTTTGCTACAATTAAGTTTCAGACGTGCTCCTTATCATCTTCAATGAAAATTGTCAGTGCCATTCCACTTTATTCAGGAGTAACTTTTTCTTTAAAATGTAAAACCCTAGAGGCTTTATTTTCTCTCTTCACCGAGTTACCTAGTCATACCTAACCAGAGAGGTTTTGCTCTCGTTCCCTAGCAGAACACTATTGACCTATTTGGTAGGTTTACATTGTCACATGAATATTTTAATTCAAAGACTTCTAAATCTTCTTGGTTTCGTTCCAACTGGGGCAGGGAACACCGTACACACGGCATCTGCAGTCCTTTTCTCGGCAAAGAAGGGCTGATTTTTGTTTAGGATTGTTATTAGTGCTACTCCTTAGTGTGATTCCTCTACTTACCTATAGAAGACACTTGAACCTGTCTGAGTTAGAAGCTTTATCACAGTTGATAGAAAGGCATCTACTGGAGGTGATTCGAAGCCTTTGGAAGCAGCTTCTCCACTTAAATGTCTGACACTGAATTTCAGTCTAGCACCCAATTCAGTAACGTGCTGCATCACGTAAGTTAAAGCCTGGCACAGTAACTACTGTGACATAAGTACTTAAGTAATAGCATAAAAATATGCTATAGCTTAAAATTATTTGCCTACTGCTAGAGAGACTTTGTCTAGAGAACAAAGGAAGAATACGGTTTTAGGACAGTACCCCCGGGAAGGCATTTTTACTGTCAAAATTATGATGCCACTATCCCTGGGGAACTGCTGCGCTGCACCTGGAATATGTGTAGCAGTAACTTCGTGCTTGCAGTTTACTCAGTGCAGCTGTGTGGGAACTGTTCCCATCTCAAAAAGTCCTACATCATCTAGAAGACGTTATTTTTTTTGATTGCTACATCATCAATCTATCAGCCCACCCTGATGCCGAGCACCCTGCCTGGAACAAGGGTCCACTCACAGCAGCATCAGCTCCCAAGTGCAAGCATCAAACGTGTGGTGTTAACTAGAAACCCCCTTTGACTGGGTGTGTAAAGCAACGTTCAACCCTCTCCCAGTAAATCAACTGCTGTGAAATAGCTGGGCACGGGAGACAGCAGCAGAGTGCCTCTTCTCAGCCAAGCAAGAAACACCAGCTTATGTAAATTCTGTATCCTCCCCAAGCAAAACCCACACTTTCCAGTATCTCTGTGCCAAGCAGTAGCCCCACAAGTCATCTTGGGTACCCAGACTTAGAGCAAGACAGGTTAGTCTGCTCTCACAGCAAGCCTGCTGCTGGCATTGTGCTAACAGGTTCAGGCACCTCTCCAAGAGCACTGCTACCTCTAGCTATGCCCTTCTAGGGGACCAGGCATTTTCTATAGGTCAGGCAACATGAATTTCACTGTCCATATAATCTCAGTGTTGGCTTTTATAGAGCAGCACTCTTCCTTCCCATGTCTTTCCCCTGACCCCTGAATTTTTGGCACTGAAACCTTACCTGTTTTATCAGCTGCTACGAAGAAATCCAGACCGGCGTCTTGGAGCTGGAGAAAAAGATGCTGAGGATGTAAAAAAACATCATTTCTTCAGGGTGAGTACAAACTGCTATTATTTCTAAGGACAGTAAGGAGTAGCAGACCGTAAACTAAAGATCAGTTGGTTTATTTTACAGCTAATAGATTGGAATGCTTTACTGGCCAAGAAAGTGAAGCCTCCTTTTGTACCCACCATTAGAGGGCGAGAAGACGTTAGTAATTTCGATGACGAATTTACCTCTGAAGCACCTATCCTCACTCCACCTCGGGAACCAAGGATACTTTCAGAAGAAGAGCAGGAAATGTTCAGCGATTTTGATTACATTGCTGATTGGTGTTAACTTCTAGACACTGTGAAACCCCAGCTGACTGGCTCACAAGAATGCCTCTCTCCGAAGAATACCGACCCTTCAATTGCTCTCTGTGCCACCTCTAGCTTCTGTTGGTTGGGTTTTTTTTAAATCACATGAAGATCCTTCTAAGGACTGTTTTAACACTCTTGTGAAGAGTGGCCTCTTTGTATATTGTTTTTTATCTGAGCACTGGAAAGCAGGTCTATGGAGTTCTTACGCTGAGTTGGTGAACCCAGGCTGTATTAAGCTTCCCACACACGTGCACACGTGGATCTGTACTGTTTCTCTCACTCCTCTACAGCAGATAACATCACTTTTTAAACTATCTGCCTTAAGTGGGAAAAGCAGACTTGGAGCTAGGTAATCACTTCTCTCTACTCAGCCACACCGCAATAGAAGTTTGGGCTACAGATGACACTCGCACAGAACGTGGTTCTAGCTGGAGAAGGCAAATTATTTCGGTTAAATAGTACCTTGTTCAGTCTATAAAACTACACATTTCTATGTACACCTTCATCTTGTGTTCTTACAATACCGCTATGGAGAACAGATATGCCTTGTTTTGTAAATTTTCTACGGTATTTATTAGGAAAAATGTTAAATGCCTTGCCTTTGAGATAACAACAGTGTAAGTGCTTCCATTACAAAGAAAAATCCAGAAAGTTTACCAAAGCCACTTGCCAAACAGTTTTGCCTTCAAGCTTTTTAAGCATGGCTTAAACCCCTGGTTGAGATGAAGAATGTAACGAGGACACGGCTCAGTCTAACTGCAAAGAGCAAAGCATCCGCGTTTCCCAACCCCCATCCTCTTCTGTACTCAAACTTAAGCCTTTCCCCCTCACCAAGTGGGTAGATAAGTTAACCAGGCTGTAGCTAACCACCTACGATCATCCCCTATCTGCTGTACAGTATCTCATCACCTTCAGCAAACCTAAGGATTTTCAATGTATACATGCTGTGAACATGTCTATTTGGAAGTTGTAATGTATTCTTACGTCCAGGCAAGTAATTTAATTATACCACTTCCATTAACTTTCCACAGCAGCCAAGAGAACAACATAGAACTCGAGTGAAAACAAAAATATTCGTATACATAGAGGCTGCTGAACTCCAGAATTTAGATTGGCAGTTACCGAGGGTAAAAGCAATAGATGTTGTAACAGAATGTATAAATATTTTTGATAAAACCAGTGTATATTTTCTAAACCCCTTAACACTAAAAGCTGTACCTCAAAAGTTGAAGACCAGACACTGTGCATACTTGTAAACCACAATCTATTTTTGGCACCTGGTGTTCTTTGGGCAAACAATTCTTGGAAAGTAAATTTCCCACAGGGTCCTTTTCTCCAGCACCATCCAGAGCTTAGGTCATCTCGCAGCTTTATCCCAGCCAGGAGTGTGCCGTTCGGGGGCCAAGACACCGAGAATCAGCACTCCAGTGAATTCAAAACTTGTCATTTTATTCCTTGAAAGCAATGAGTGTGCAACACTGAAGGGGTTGTTTGAAATCATGATGCTGGACAGACCTGCAGGGTCAGGCAGGGGAGAGGCTTAAGGACTTAGAGAAAAAATAAATAGTTAACAGGTCTAAATCAGGCACACCCCACCCCGCAGGAACAAGGCAGGCATCTTTACCAGCCCTACAAATCATGGGTGGCAGAGTGAGTCAACTTTTCAGCATTACTTGTTTCTAGATTCTGATTAATAAGAAACAAATTTTGTTCCTGTATCTAGCTGAAACCAACACTTTTGAGGTACAGTCAGCTCACCCTTCTTGGTTCCCAAATATATATGAGCATCTAACAAGGTGCTTAACACTCATGAAAGTATCCTCAAAAATACCTTTTTGTAACTACATCTTGTACAGAAATCTTTTTTTAATCTAAGTAAATCACTAAAGTAAAAAAAATAAAAAAAAATTAGAGGGCAGGGTATGTTCACCCAGTTAAGCTGAAAGAAAGCACTAATTTTATCTCTGTAGTTTTTAAACTATTTTTAGGCAGATTAAGATTTTAAACCCTAGATTGTAAATATATTTTGCTATACTTTATCTGTATGTGGCTGCTCAAGCACTTTGTAAGGAAATTAGGATATTTTAGAATGGTACACTATGCATTAAAATGAAATGTGCCTTTAACAAATGTCATTCTAAGTGTTTTGCAGTCATTAATATCACAAATTAAAGTTTTAAATAGAGTAATTTGTAAATTGTGTCCCAAATGTGATTTTGCTGTTTCTTGAAATGACTTGTCATGTTTTCTCCACAGGTAACTCCAGAAAAGAACTTGCAATCAGGAGGGGACTTACAGAAACCCAGTCTCTTAGTGGTAGCTCAGTCTACTTCCCTTTTTTTTTTTCATCCAAATAAATGATTACTCTGAGCATACCTTCTTTCTGAGGCTGAAGGAAAGTAGCCTCCTCTTGCTGGGGTGAGCAGACCTTCTGAAGGGATCAGGAGAAGACCATGTCTGTTGAAGTCTGGCCAGCCTGAATCAGCATCCTCTCACTCACTCCCCTCCTGCCTCTTTCTTCAGTATAGTCTCTTTCTTCCGCCCCCCCCCCCCCCCCCCCCCCCCCGCGCGCACGTCGTTCACCCACCAACAACCCCGCCCACCCACCCTCCACTCTGACCAC